>JAOTOM010003764.1:0-184609 GCA_034440615.1 Ashinkailepas kermadecensis | reverse complement strand
TCTCCTGTTCTGCGTTTTGATTCTATCTTTGCCCATTTTAGGTGGCCTCGTATCTCCTGGTGGACTTCTGTTCTCTTTCAGGTGCCTCCTCTTCCAAATTACAAGCAACATTTCCTATCTCAGTTACCTTGTCATTTCCTGGTGACCTTCTTACCCGTTTTGAAGCCTTCTTTCTCGCCTGGGAGCCATCCCTCTTATCAAATTGCCCTTCTCTCCTATTTTAGGGGCTTCCTCGTTCATCATAGGGTCTTATTTCCAATCTTATATCTTCCTCTTCCGAATTAGGTGCTACCTGCCACTTTTCTGGATCATCCTTTTTATCTTGGTGGAACCTTACCCATTTTGGGGACTGCTTTTGCGTCTCCGAAACCTCATCTCATATCCACTAGCTTTTCTTCCGTCTTTGGGCCTCCTCTCATTTTCTGAGGTCTCCCTTCCCGTATTCGGCCTCCTTTGCAATCATGGGGGCCTACTTTTGCAACCCTGAGGGTCTCGCTCCTTTGCAATCCTGGGGCCTCCTTTGCAATCATGGGGGCCTCCTTTGCAATCCTGGGGCCTCCTTTGCAATCATGTGGGCCTCTTTCGCAATCATGAGGGCCTCCCTTTGCAATCCTGGGGGCCTCCTTTGCAATCCTGGGGCCTCCTTCGCAATCCTGAGGGCCTCCTTGTAATCCTGGGGGCCTCCTTTGCAATCCTGGAGTCCTCCTTTGTAATCCTGGGGGCCTCCTTTGTAATCCTGGGGGCCTCCTTTGCAATCCTGGGGGCCTCCTTTGCAATCCTGAGGCCTCCTTGTAATCCTGGGGGCCTCCTTTGCAATCCTGGGGGCCTCCTTTGCAATCCTGGGGGGCCTCTTGTAATCCTGGGGGCCTCCTTTGCAATCCTGGGGCCTCCTTGCAATCCTGAGGGCCTCCTTTGCAATCCTGGGGGCCTCCTTTTGCATTCTTGGGGCTTCCTTTGCAATCCTGGGGTCCTCCTTTGCAATCCTGGGGGCCTCCTTTGCAATCCTGGGGGCCTCCTTGCAATCCTGGGGGCCTCTTTGCAATCCTGGGGCCTCTTTTTCAATCCTGGGGACCTCCTTTGTAATCCTGGGGCCTCCTTTGCAATCCTGGGGGCCTCCTCTGCAATCCTGGGGGCCTCCTTTGCATTCCTGGGGGCCTCCGTGCCAATTGTTGGCACTCTCTTGATTTCTGGGCCCTGTTGGCACCTCCTATCCTCTCCTAGGTGACTCCTTCTTCAAATTAGGGGCCTCCTCTCACGTCTTGGAGGCCCCCTCTCATGTCTGGTCGGCCTCCTTGCTCACTTTTTTCCTGTGCATTTCCGGATAGGGGCCTCTCAAATTCCAGGGGGGGGGCGGCGCCCCCCTCCCCCTCAGTCTCACGGCAGGGGGGCGACTGTCCCCTCTGCCCCCCCCGGTGGCGACGCCCTTGGTAACGAAGTCTCTATAGATATACTATTTTGGCCGCCTTATTCATATGACTGTATAAGTCCGTATTGCGCAGCCCGAAATGCTGCATCCCGTAAGTGAGCCGGCCTGCCGCCCCGAGCCGCCGGCGGGCCGGATGCTTAGTCAGCATTCTGAGACTGTGGTCCCGTGACGGCTGCCGTCTGCGACGCAGTACTGTCGGCATGCTGACCGTGTCCCCAAAGAGCCACCTCGATAGCAGAGCGTCCTGAACGGCCGAGCCGCGCGGGTCTGTTGCGGTCGGCCGCATCATCAAATTGAACATCTGTCTATCGGCCCCCTAAACTCAGAACGTGTAATATTTACTGTCGGCGGTCTCATCGAAACATTGCACGAACGTCCTTCTGAAACGTGCGAATTGCTGTTTATTGCCGTTTATTTGCTTTTACCACTGCACAATATAACGCGTGCAGAGTCGTTGAACTATCGGGAGTTTTTGCAACGCGCGGTCCTTCTAGACGTCACCACGAGCCTTCGGGACGACTATCCTACAGTACTAATTCGGAAGCATCCAATGGCTAGTAAGCACTTTGACCCATCTGGCCCTAGACCTATTGACCGAAATGTAATAAATTGAGTGTCGTTCGTGTTCCGCGATGCTGATCAACACTACATGCAAGATTTCTACCGAGTATCTTTCGTTGTTTTTACACAGGGAATGACTAAACGTTGCAATTCTAGATTTGATGTGCGAAAAGCTGACCTTCTGACCTGGGAGGTTCACTCAGGGACGCATGAACCCTGTGTAATGGGGACATTTTCCCATGGAAGAGGAAGTGGAAAGGTCATTTTGAAGTAGATTCTTTCCATGCGACTCCGATAGGATCCATGTTAAAATCGTCCAATGATGGGAGCGGGACCGCCGCCATTCTGTCCCTCGGTTCCAAAATGTCCATTTGAAATGTCTATGGATCAACTAGTAGTCCAAAGAATACAAAATCGAGCATGGATCAAGTAACGTGCAACACGCCGGTTTGTTGCCAGCACTCCCCATTTGGAAATGCCAGTGGTATCGCACCGATTCGCCCCCTGCCCTGGACAGGAAAGTGGCCAGATGCCGCCAACTGGTTTGTGATAGTTTGGGGCTAGTGCACAATGTGCCAGGAGCCCGGGCTAGCGCGACATAATTGGTTTCAGTGACTTTTCGGTATCAATATGAAGCATACATCAAGCTGTTCGGAATTGACCATGGAATATGAATCAGACAATAGTTTGTAAGTGACTTCGCCCATGTAAGCATACAAATTCACGAAGCAGGAAACTTTGTCCGACACAGTGGGAAAGGTATCAGTGCGTCATGAAATCGGCTTATGTTTAGTTAGGAAAAAACGGAAATATTGAAATATGTTTTTTGCATTTTGTGTGTTTTGTATTCGAATGGGACATTGGCTTGATGTTAAAAGTGAAAGAAAAAGTTGTTTTCTTCTTTTTGGTAGAATTATAGCGCAATTCTTTAGGGACTCACACAAATGAACACAGAAGTGGCTTAGCAAATTTCGGTAGAGCCGATCTTTTGAGTACCGCCAGGTACCGCGATAATCTTAGCATCATCGTGCTCCCCGATACATTGGCGTTCCGAGGCAGGTCCACTCCCCTGCTCCAACCCGCTACCTTGTGTGTGAGAAGCAATTATATGATCCCAGTCGCCCGCCGAGCGGGAGCGGGACAGCAGTGTCGGCGACGAACCATGTGTGTGGAGGCGTCACGCGCAGCAGTGACAGCATCAGCAGCAGCAGTAGTGTAGTGTCGGTGAGGAGTTGTGCGTGTCGAGGCATCGTTTGCAAATGATATAGCTGTGCTAGGGGCCAGCGCGTGTACCCAATCTTTCTTATTCAGTTCTATCTGCAGTCACCCATTTGAGTGTGTAAGTACATGTACAAAATTGTGTGCTGATAGCCTAGACACAACAACATGGTGAAAGAGTGTCACTTTCTATGGTTGCTGATAATGCTGACGCTTAACCCGCGCCGTCTCGGGGGGAGATGTTGATGACCCCCCCCTCCCCAAGGTTTTCCACGGATAGTGAAAGAACAGCACGAGACAGCACGCCGAAATTTGGCACACCTTTTCCCACATCAATTTGGCACATTTTCTCAAAATTTTGAGGTCAGGTCATCTAGGGTCAACAAGTTAGTCCAGGTCAAGTAAGGTCACCTCCAGAAATGTTCAACAAGTCGTCACGCTTTAACGGATAAAGATATTTTATTGGAACTTTCAGCGTTTACTTATCTTTAGGGACCAAACAAAACGCACCAGAGGATTTTTTCCCCGTTTTTGATTACTTATTAGTGTTGCATATTTGCCCATAAGGGCTAAAATCGAAGATTCTGGCTAAAGTAAGCATATTTTACGAGAGTAAGTGGACTTCGAACAACGTTTTTCGGTCCATTCTTCCCATTAGAAAAAGAAAAATCAAAGAACATTGAACGCTCAAGATTTTGTAAATTAAAAACAAAGATTTTTGGGTGCGTAAAAATGTTATGGCCATGGTCGATTTCGCCTTCCTTTTCTGGTTCCAAATTTTGTATCTTCATTCTCCGCCAAAATGAACTCCCCAGAGCCAAAAACATGATGTAAGTCGTGAAAACTTAGGCCCCATAGTGACGTCACTTTTGGGGGGATACAATTTTGGGGATGGCGTCTGGCCCTACTCGTCGAGCGCTTTCCGATGACACCTCTTTCGTTTTCGTGCGACGCTTAGTTTGGAGATTAGAGGGGGTTTGTATCAACTCCGAGACGGGGTGTGAGGATATGATTGGAAAGACGAGGAGGGTTAATGAAAAAGCGAAGTTGATCCTGATTTCATTGTTTTGTACGTACCAAACGTGTTTGCGCTTACTCTACGCCCTCCTCCAAGTCCAAGGTAAGTTCAGAAATAAAAATGCGTTAGCAAAAGCCCGTTTTCCGCCTTCTTACAGGCGGTAAACCCGTTTTCTGCCAGCAACAACAAAAAACGTTTTCTGCCTCCATACTCCTTCAGACATCAGCTTGGGATTTATCTTTTGCGTCGGCTTTGGACTCAGGGCTTTAAGGTGCTTCGACCAGAGTTGATCATTCGCTGAACGCAGGGCCACGCGGCATCACTAGACCGGCAGGCGATCTCGATCATATGATTGCTTCTCAGACACAAGGTAGCAGATTGGAGCAGGAAAGTGGACCCTGCCCCGAAAGCCATCTTATTTGGGAACACGATGATGCTCTAATTATCGCAGTACCTGGCGATACCAATAAGATTGGCTCGGGCGAATAATTCTTAACCTTCTTACGCGGTCATTTGTGTTAAGCTTAAAATTGCGCGAAGTTGTACGAAAGACATCTTCATATTTGTATTTATCTTTTATTATAAGGTTAATGTCTCATTATGACACAAAACAAGCGCAATACAAAAACCTGTTCCAATAGTTTCGTTTTGCCCGTATTAATAGAAGCCGATTTCATAAGGCTCTGATTCCTTTTCCAATCTGTCGTGCAAAGTTTCTGATTATGGAATGTTATGCTTACATGGACATTGGGTATATCAACTGAATACCTAGTGCCACATTCATGTTCCATGGTCAATTTGGAATAATTTGGTGTATGCTTCATATTGAAAAGAACGAAAAAGTAACTGGAACTAATTATGTAGCGCAAGATCAGGCTCCTGGCCCACTGTGCAGTCTCAAAGGTGGGTCGGCAGCGTGCTACCAAACATCAAGGCTATCTTACGCCAGCCGCGATCAACATCCGAAAATCGGTAAGTTGGGGAGTTTTGTTGACTCGATCAGGCCAATCGAGTTCTGACCAAGGGCGTCGCCACCGGGGGGCAGGGGGCAGTCGCCCCCCTGCCGTGAAACTGGGGGGCGCCGCCCCCTGAAATTTGAGGAGGCCCCCCATCTGCAAATGCACAGCAACAAAGGTGAGCCAGGAGGCCGACGGGACAGAAGATCATTATGTCAATGAGGCCTCAAGACTGACGAGGCCCCCAGGAAATATAATCAGGTCTCTATAAGAGACGTAGAACAGAGATTGGAAGGAGGCCCCCAGGACGAAAAGGAAGCCCCATGACGAAAAGGAGGCCCCTATGACGAAAAGGAGGCACCCATGACGAAAAGGAGGCCCCAAGACGTAGAACAGAGATTAGGAGGCCCCCAGGAAGAAAAGGAGGCCCCCAGAACGAAAAGGAGGCCCCCAGGACGAAAAGGAGACCCCAGGACGAAAAGGAGGCCCCAATACGTAGAACAGAGGTTGGGAGGAGGCCCCCATGACGAAAAGGAGGCCCCAAGACGTAGAACAGAGATTGGGAGGTGGGCCCCAGGACGAAAAGGATGCCCCAGGACGCAAAGGAGGCACCCAAGACGTAGAACAGAGATTAGGAGGAGGAGGCCCCCATGACTAAAAGGAGGCCCCCAGGACGAAAGGAAGCCCCAGAACGAAAGGGATGCACCCAATGACAAAAAGGAGGCCCCCAAGACGTAGAACAGAGATTGGGATGAGGTCCCCAGGACGAAAAGGAGGCCCCCAGGACGAAAAGGAGGCACCCAGAACGAAAAGGAGGCCCCTAAGACGTAGAACAGAGATTGGGAGGTGGCCCTCATGACGAAAAGGAGGCCCCCCAAGACGAAAAGGAGGTCCCCAGGACGAAAAGGAGGCCCCCCAGGACTAAAAGGAGGCCACCAGGACGAAAAGGATGCCCCCATGACGCAAAGGAGGCCCCCAAGACGTAGAACAGAGATTGGGAGGAGTCCCCCAGGACTAAAAGGAGGCCCCCAGGACGAAAAGGAGGCCCCAGAACGAAAAGGATGCACCCAAGGACGAAAAGGAGGCCCCCAAGACGAAGAACAGAGATTGGGAGGAGGCCCCCAGGACGAAAAGGAGGCCCCAAGACGTAGAACAGATATTGGGAGGTGGGCCCCAGGACGAAAAGGAGGCCCCTAGGACGAAAAGGATGCCCCAGGACGCAAAGGAGGCCCCAAGACGTAGAACAAAGATTGGGAGGAGGCCCCCAGGACGAAAAGGAGGCCCCAAAATGTAGAACAGAGATTGGGAGGAGGCCCCCAGGACGAAAATGGGGCCCCCAGGACGAAAAGGAGGTCCCCAGGACGAAAAGAAAGCCCCAAGACGCAGAACAGAGATTTGGAGGAGGCCCCCAGGACGAAAAGGGGGCACTCAGGACGAAAAGGATGCCCCCAGGACGAAAAGAAGGCCCCCAGAACGAAAAGGATGCACCCAAGGACGAAAAGGGTGTTCTCAAGACATAGAACAGGGATTTGGATGAGGTCTCCAGGACGAAAAGGAGGCCCCCAGGACGAAAAGGAGGCCCCCAGGACGAAAAGGATGCCCCCAGGACGCAAAGGAAGCACCCAAGACGTAGAACAGAGATTGGGAGGAGGCCCGCAGGACTAAAAGGAGGCCCCAGGACGAAAAAGGGGCCCCCCAGAACGAAAAGGATGCACCTAAGGACGAAAAGGAGTCCCCTAAGACGTAGAACAGAGATTGGGAGGTAGCCCCCAGGATGAAAAGGAGGCCCCAGGACGAAAAGGAGGCCCTCAGTACGAAAAGGCGGCCCTCAGGACGGAAAGGATGCCACCAACACGGGCAAGAAGCCACCCAGGTTAGACGAAAAGGCTTCCGATGGGTGGCAGGATAGTCTTAATTTGGAAAACGAGGCCCTCAAGACGGAAGAGGATGCCCTTGCAATATAAAATTAAGACAAGATAGGGAGATTTCCCCGGACGCAATAGGGGCCCCAAGACGGGTAAGAAGGTCTCCGCAGGAATGAGAGAAGGCCACCGAACCAGCCAGATGAGACCCATATTTTGGAAGAGGAGGACCCTAGAAAAGAAAATCTAGGACTAAGACGCAAAAGCACCCTGCTAAGAGGATAATGAGGCTCCAAACACAGATAAGGAGGCCCCCATGACGTGAGAGGAGGCCCCTAATTTTTAAAAAAGGAGTCACCTAGGAGAGGGTAGGAGTCCCCAGAAATCAAGAGAGTGTCAAAAATCGCACGGAGGAAACCAGGATTGCAAAGGAGACCCCAACACCGGAAAGGAGGCCACAGAATATGAGAGGAGGCCCTAAGACGGAAAAGGAAGCCAGTGGATATGAGATGAGGTTTCGGAGACGCAAAAGCAGGCCCCAAACAGGTGAGGTTCCACCGAGATAGAAAAGAACGATCCAGAGACGTGGCAAGAGGAACCTAATTGGGAAGAGAACGACACAAGATTGGAAATGAGACCCCATGATGAACGAGGACGCCCCTAAAATAGGAGAGAAAGGCCATTGGATAAGAGAAATGGCTCCCAGGCGGAAAAGAAGGCTCGAAGACGGCTAAGGAGGTCCCCGGGAAATAACAAGGCCAATAAGATGGGAAAGGTTGCCAGTAATTTGGCAGAGGAGGCGCCTGGAAGAGAAGAGGAGTCCACCAGGAGATAAGAGACCACCCCTAAGATGGGTAAAGATCGAATCCACACGCAGAGCAGGAGGCCCCAAGACGTGAGAGGAGGCCCCTAATTTGAAAAAGAAGGCCTCTAGAAGAGAAATGAGGCATCTGCCGGACTCGAGAGGAGTCCCTCAAGAAGGAGTAGGTCTCCAGGACCAAATGAGACCCCGAAAACCGGAAAGAGTTCCCAGGAAATGAGAGGAGGCCCTTAACACGCGCCCTGGAGGGCCTCTGAGAATTACGCGCACTGGAGGGGGGGGGGCGGATTCCGCCCCCCCTGAGATCTCGGCTCCTAGTAAGGCTGGAGGAACAAAATTCGCAGGGTGGATGGGCACGGTATTGAACTCTATTGTGTGCAATTTTCATGACCTTAGGTCAATATCTTCAAGGTCAAATGAGGTCAGATTGGAACAATTTTCCGGTTTTGCGTGGCTTGGCTTGTCATCGTTATGGATCGCTGTGATTGTGTTTAAATGCTCAAAAATGGGCATGAATGATGTCTTGGACATTACTAATGATGCAATGCAGATGATAGACCCAACATTTGACCTCAGGTCACCTATATAGCACCACTTTATCAGGTCAGTTACCTGTTCCAGTTACCGGAACCGGCCGCCCGCCCGACTGCTCCGTCGGGCAGCTCGGAGCAAACGGCTTCGTGAAGAAGGGAGTGAAGTACATGAATAAAGTATGGAACGCAATGAGAAACAGTACAAATGACAACCAGTAGTGCATTTATGGCAACATTCCAGTTGATCAAGTTTGGTTCCATTAACCTGTCATGAACTTGACCTGACTTCACCTTGGTGACCTAACATGACCTTGAAACTATACAGCATATCAATATGCATCAAACAAGTCGCTAGTGTTGCCGAGAACACTTCCCTTTTGTCAGTATACTGGAAGCGCATCAGCGCCGATTTTGGTGGTCTGGCGCTAAAACATTTTTTGACTTTAGCGGCCCCTAACTTGAAAAATATTCGGCCGATTTCAATTTTTCTTGCTTTAAACGACGTGCCGTTCATTTCTAGGCAGGTACACCGAAAATCGCGTATATCGACCGGTAAAATCTGCAGTTATTTGCGAAAAACCGGAGGGGTGGGCGGATTTCGCCCCCCCTCCAGTGCGCGTGTTAAGATGGGAGTGGTAGCAGGTATGGAAGAGGTGAGGTTTCCAAAATTGAAGATCCCTCAAAACGGGTAAGGCTTTGCCATGTTAAAGGAAGAGGCCCACGAGGCGTGGCAGGAGGCCCCTAATTCGGCAGAGAATGCCCCTCGAAGATGAGAGGAAGCCCCATGCCTTGTTAAAGGGTCCCCAGAATGCAAGAGGAAGCCCTCCAAGACGGGAGAGGAGGACCATTGAATATGGAGGAGGGTAGGACACACAAGGAGACGTCGAAAACCAGTAAAAAGGCTCTAGGAAATGAGACGAGACCCTTAAGACGCGACAGGAGGCCTATAATTTGCAAGAAGAAACCATTAAGAAATAGTAGGAGTCGTGTCTGGGTACTTTAAAATCACGATATGGGCCCCAAAAGATCCGGCGGGGCCCCCGCAAATTATGCTGAGCCTGGGGTACCAAAAATGCATGCCCGGACCACGACAATCATGCCAGGGGCACGACAGGTCGTACCGTGCCCCAACAGTCTGATTGGGACCAAAACAAATGAAGCCGGAGCAACGAAAAACAATCCGGACATGGATAATAACTTTGGGGGCCCAACAATGACGCCAAAAGCACCCAAAGCGCATTGGACCCCCAAACAGTGTCGAGGCCGCTACAGCTCGCGCTTGGGATCCAAGAGAATGACGTCGGGGCCAAAAAGATCACATTGGACTAAAAAAAGTCGCGTCGCAGCCCTTGAAAATCACACTGGAGGCCCAGAACGTCGCACCGGGGCCCCAAAAGTTGCAGCTGCCCCAAAAATCAATCCTTAATCGGAACGTCACTCTGGGACAAAAAAAAACTCCTTCAGTGGCCGCAGTGCTATATCAAAGGAGCAAATGCCCCCTCCATCCTGAGAGGGATAAGCTCCCAAGAATCATGCCGGGGCTTCAAAAATCGCGCTGGGACCACCAAAATTCGCGTCGGTCCACCAGAATTCGCGTATGGGTCTCTAAATAAATACGGCGAGCCCCGGAAAACTCGCTCCGAGGCCCGAAAAATTGCAACAGGAACCGCCAAAATCGCGTTGGGGCCACAGCTAAATACAACGCGTCCCACAAACTCGAACCAGGCACCTCAAATATCGCGCTCGGGACCCACAATTCCCATCGGTAGTCCCGTCGAGGCTCTCAAAAATTGGCGTCTAGGGCCAAACGTAAGCACAGTGTAACCACAAACACCGGATCGGTATCCGAAAAAATCAAGCTGGAGCCCTCCAAAATAAGGAGGGATTCCAACAACTAAATGCCCAGGTTAAAAAAAATGGCTCTGGAGCACCGAACATATTATCAGATGCCTTCACAAATTGCATACGGCACCGAAAAACAGACCGGATCTCGAACAATCGAGGTGGGATACAAAAACATGGCGCCAATGGCTCGAGAAATCAGGCCGGGATTCGGACTTTTAAAAAATCAGAAAGGCTTCACAAAAATCGTATTGAGCCCAGAAAACTGGGGTTGGGTCTCCGGAACCACGCGCCTAGGCGCGATAAGCCTCTCTGGGACCTAGAAACATCGTACCGGAGCCACAAAATTGTACTGGGGCCCCACAACTGTGCGTCAGAAGCCCAAAATAGACACATCGGGACCCTAAGAGCACAATGGGAGCCGAAAATACAACTGGCCCTCCAAAGCGCAAAGAGTCTCACAAAAAGCGACAGGGCCTTAACACATGCGTTGCAGCCATAAATATACATACCGGGAGGTCTAAAAAATATACCGGAAGCTCTCAAGGCACACAGGGGTCATGATAACGCACAAGGACCTGAAAAAGTGGTTGAGGCCGCAAAAGGCAACATGGTTCCAAAGCAAACAAAAAGACCGGGCGCTAAATAAACATATCGGGGTCTTCGAAAACGCCCTGACACGTCAAAAAAAACCTCGGTACCCAAAAATGCAACAAACCCTAAAACGAGCAGGGGGTTCGAAAATGTTTTAGGCCCCTAACAAAAATGGATTGGAGCCATAATACACAATCATAGAGCAAGAAAGACGCAATGGGTCCAACAAAGAATGCTGAGGCAGGGCCTCGGTTCGGTAGCCAATCTGGGAGGATAGCAGCAAAGATATGAAGTGCATCAAACCTCAGCGGAAACCGCATTTCATAACTACCAGAAAATGTGGAAAGTAGGAAACTAATGATCGAATTTAATCACTCGACTTTTCGCAGCGAACGCCCATACGAAGCATTCCATCACGTCAAATATGGCGCAATTGTATCATGTGGCAGCAATTAGCAAAACGCAGAAGGCCTCGCAGAGGCCGTAGCATCGCACGAAGTGTGGCGAATGCACCGAATACGAAAGATGGGTGTGCACGTGCACTGACGTTGCCGTCGTGGCGACCGGGTGCTATGAACTGGAATGCCTGAAATTGTGAAATTTTGTATTTTAAAGTGGTGGGTAATACATTTTAAATTGAAGTTGTGGGCCTAATACATCTTCGAAACACTGCTCGTTTTAGGGCTTTGTTGCTTTTTTGTGCACCGAGTATGTTTTACGTGGCAGGGCATTTTCGAAGATTCTGATATGTTTATTTAGCTCCCGGTCGTTTTGTACGTTTTGGAACCATGTTGTCTTTTGTGGCCCAGCCTCTTTTTCAGGCCCTTGTGCGTTCTCATGGCCCCTGTGCGCCTTGCGAGGTTGCAGTGTATTTTTTTAGAGCTCCCGGCATGTTTATTTTGGGCTGCAACGCATGTTTTAAGGCCCTATCGCTTTTTGGGAGACTCGGTGCGCTTTGGAAGGTTAGTTGTATTTTCGGGCACCGTTGTACTCTTAGGGTCCGGCTGTGTATATTTGGGGCTTCTGATGCACATTTGTGGGGCCCCAGTACGATTTTGGGGCTTCGGTGTGATTTTTCTGGGTCCCAGCGCGACTTATCGCGCCCAGGCGCGTGGTTCCGGGGACCCAACGCCAGCTTTCTGTGCTCAACGCGATTTTTTGTGGATCTTTTCTGGGTTTCTATGTCCGAATCCCGGCCTGATTTTTCGAGCCTCTGGCGCCATGTTTTTGCATCCCACCTCGATTTTTCGAGATCCGGCATGCTTTTCGGTGCCATACGCAATTTTTGAAGGCATCTGGATAAAAATGTTCCGTGCTCCAGAGCCATTTTCCTGATCCGGACATTTATTTGTTGGAATCTCTCCATTTTTGGAGGGCTCCAGCTTGAATTTTTGGGATACCGATCCGGTTTTGTGGTATAGGTGTAATTTCAGCAGTGTGAGGTAACTTATCAAGGTACCAAAAGAAAACCTTAGAACTGGATGGTGGAGTTAGGGTTGAAATCCGACCAATCAGAAACCATAGTGGTAGATTAGGCCCCTCCACAGGACAATTTAGTTGATGACTAATTATATTATTTCGAAATGTCCCCTTTGACAAAATAGCGGTCGAAATCCAAGGACTTTTTAATGGGCGTAGGTGCCTCCGCCCTCCCCTGCAAATCCGTTTGCCCCCTCCTGTTTGACGCAAATATAGTTACTCCACTGGTCCCTCAATAATTTTCCGAAACATACGCCCATGGGGCAAAACCAACATTGAGGGGACAAATTACCCCTCACAAGCACACAATACAACATCCATGCCCCATATAAAATGGGATGAATGATGTTTTTAAATGCATTTTCTTCCAACAAACTTCTTTTCTGTTATTACAGCCTGCATGATTAGAGCTTCCCAGCTTCCATACCTTCTCAGTCATTTACAAAACGGTACAGCACAGCGAAAACGATGGGCGTAACGGCGTGGAATTTGAAGGTTTGGATTATGTATGCACTGACATTGTTGCATTGTTGCATTGTCATTTATGCATTGCTGTTCAATGCTTGTTCTTGCCGTGAATTTATTCGCTGAGGATATATTTTAGCTCGTGTGACAGTTGCCGTGCAGCCAGCACCAAATGTTATAAAAAATAAACAAAGTCCTAAGATGGCGCTCAGAAAACCAATGCAATCCACTTCTCGTTGGCACCTTTGCGAAATTGTCGTCCTATGACTGAGAAATGATCGTTCAAGCTTTGCTTATGACATCAAGCTGGTGGGAATAAATAACAGTAGTGATGAATCTAGCTATATTCAGTTAGACTTGGAGGACTTAAAAGTGGGTTGATCAATGGCAGATATCTGTAAGATATGCTTAGCACCAGCCCCGCCAGCTCGCTGCAATCTAGAGGCCAGCGGGAAGATTCGAGAAAGCATTGAGACGTTGGTTTGTTTTGGCACTTATGTATTTATCCAAATATTACTTATTTATACCCTGATATGACCCAGTTTTCAGCGAAAATTATTAGTGCTATTGCTTTTTGAGTGCACCATGCCAAGAACAAACAAAACACCAATATCAAATCATGTTCCCCATTCTCGAACCATAGTAAGAGCCTGAAAACAATATGAGACCCTAACACAATGGAGGCCCCCTTTCGGGGAACAGGAGGCCCCCTTCCGACCTTGCCCCCCTAGAAGAATTTCGTGGCGACGCCACTGGTTCTGACCGGTTATAATTTGAGCTACGCCTTAGTGTTGAAACTTGCTCTGACCACTTGCTGAACTGGGCGTCAAATTGGCTACAGCCACATCCGTAGACACAAGCCTCAATGCTTGCTAGATTTGAAACCGTGAATGTTAACTTTGAAAGCCGAGGACTATAAAATTAATCAGCCGATCGGAAAAAAAATTACTACAAAGTTAGACTACTTCCCCAGATAAGCGAAAAATCCGCATTCAGCGCCGATTTCCCCGTTATCCGAGAGCACAAGGTGGGTGGGGAGAGGGTTTCGCTCTCCTTCCGCGCACAATCACTGACAAAGATAAATTCCTGGGGTGCACTCAGAAAGTTATCTCGGTGGGCTCCAAAGTATGAAATGGAACATCAAAAGTTATTTAACAGGCAACTAATGGGCATGGTGTAAAACAACGAAAAAATCAATAATAGTAAAAAAGAAATAACTTGTAGTTCAGCACAACCGCAAAAAGAACACGGCGAGTGCTGAAGATACGCAACTTTTCCCATCGTTTCTCATAGCAAACTTTGCACCACATCTTCTTTTTATTCAGAGTTTAAATCTTCCTGGAGGGCCATGACTCTCTAACCACCATCTGAGTACGTATATGCTAAATATCCTGTTCCGGCAGCGCCGGCATACAAGATTAAAGATGAGGATCTAGCTAACACATCTAATACAGTGGTGGAATTTAATTCCGTACGTTATGTTTCCGAACAGCAGAAAATCATCCCGGAGAGCCATTCGTATCCTGTCCAACTAAACTAACTTAATCTTTGCGTGCAATGGAATAAGTTGTATTTTCAGATCTGTCGCTATTTTTTCGAGATATTGGCCATCAAAATCACGGATAGCTATCAGAATCCCCACAAGAACAGTATTTCAACGGTATTATCGCCTTCTTTCTGACTATATTGACCCTAAACTTATCGCGAATGATCTTTTGAATGACAGATGTTATTTGCCACTGCTATTACTATTGCAAGTCAATTCAGGATAAGTCAGGTCAAAATGTTGCAGTCAATTTGATACGTTGACGTTCACTGACCTGACAGGACCTTGACCTTTGATTTTTTTTCTTTGCATATGCTTATGAAATTCTGTGTCGCTATCCAACTTCGCCCGAGTGATCTGCGGGAGCTGGAATCCGCCCCACCAACCTTTTCGCTGCGTTGTCCTCAGTAGCCCTCCACTGTACGTGTCAGGTCGAAAACAAGACGCGAATTAATTTTGTTTTTAAACAGGTGAACTTCCCGTTATATGCCGAAAAAAATTGAGGGTACTTTTTTCATGATTGATCTAGCTTACAGAGAGGAAGAAGTGAAGATATCTTAATTTCCACAAAATTAGCTGTCTGTCTTAAAGCAAACATTTTTTTAGGCTAATCCTCCCGTTTTATTTGCCATAACCACGCACGTACGACCTGAACAAGTGAAAAAATGAGCTTTTGAAGCTTCTTTACAGCAGCAGTGGTCACCTACCTTGAAGAATGCATCCCCCTTGGTCAGCGCATTTCCAGCTGTCACCTTACGGGCGAAAGTGGCCGAAATGGAGCATGATACATGCACATGTCTTCAAACAAAGTTGCATGCTTCTCTAGAACCTGGAGCAGGATAGGATATAAACACACATGTATGATCAGCAGCTTATAGGCATTGAAACTGCAAATGCACATGTCTAATTTATACTTCAGTGCTAGTGGATCTTAGCAAGTCCAATGCAATGCGCACTTCGGAAATTGTCAGTCTTCAAATCAGAAATACTAGCATGTTTTCCAAGTAGGTACATATCCCTATGCACGGCTATATGCAAATAGGTAATTAAGCAAACAATACTATTTGGCACCACAATTGTTACGTCTTACGAGATAGCTCTATGACGAACAACGCACTTCTGAAATGAAACACAGCAACCATCAGAACATACGGCAAATGTCGCAATAACCTGTGAACAGCGTTCCATTGTAAATGGAATATTGCATTGCTTCAGCCGAAAGACACTTACGTGTGTATTCTCTGTCGATTCGTAGTGGTCGTTCACCAGATTATTAATCAATTTAATTGAATGTTATGAAAGAAACTATGACATCACACACAAAAAGGACTCTCTAGATATTTTCCCTTCTCATTATATTTAGCATTCGGATTATAAAATTGTCGGCGCGTGCCAAAATGTCTAACACAATCCGATCTCTCACGTGACAAAAAAACTACCGAACTTCTGGGAATGGATTGCACCAGTGCGTATATCTAAATTAATATTATATCAGCATGGGTGATAACTCAGTCCATTGATTGCGAATCATTTTAAGAAGTAAGGTTCGCACGCGAAACCTCACGCCAGCTTGAGTCCGATTTTAGCATGCTAACTGTTTCTTTATTAACCAAAACATAGACCAGGACATTTTTTCACTTTATAAGGGAAATGGGGAACGGGGTAGCGGGTACAATGGGATTTTGCAATTACTAATTGATTAGCGTTGCGACCTGGGGTCACTATTGCTAACTAATGGTCATAGTCCCATTGTGTAGTCTCATTTGCCGTCCTTTTCTGGTGTAACAAGACAACCGGGTCGGCATGAAGTGAGCATTGCACGCATTTATATTATTTTTCGGGTTCTGATGTTCATGGGCATCCATGGCTTTTTGCGGTTGGAGGCTTACAATTCAACTATGAGTTATTGATATTATATATATTGATATTGATATTACATTCGAATCTCTCTGGAAGCCTACCATGTCGCAAAATGTTGTTTCTGGCGTTGTGTTCAAACATGGCAGCATGATCAACTAACCAAATTTGTCACTTGAGGCATAGCGGGGTGTGAAGGAACTATGAAAGGGAAAACAGGGTACTTCGGTGCCCATGACGTCGACACTATGTTCGCAACCGGCGGCGATAACAAAGTGATGGCTACGTCCCATGATCTGTTGTCCCTGGCTGTTATCACATCTAGCTTTTCATGTCATGTCAAGCAACTTACCTTAGTAAATTGGTCGTTTTGCATCAGAGCCAAAAGAGCATCTTCGACTACAGGGCGCAGATACAAGTGAGCGGGGGTTAACATGTCACCCCATGCGGAAAGAGAGCCACCACCCATTCGACTCGGCCCTAATTTCATCTAATGAGGCACGCAATGAGGTACACATGATGCAAATTTTGAGAAAATATAATGGGACGTGATTTTCAGTTTCCGAATGTCCCAGGTTAACCCTCTCCAGTCAGGGGGCCCAAGAACCCTCTCGAAAGCTCCCCCTCCCCCCTCCATCAGATTTGTCCGTGATAGTGGCCGGGTGAGTAGACGCAGAGGCACGACATTTTTAATAGCTTCTGATGCATTTGTACTGCACATTTGATAAAATACCAGGTCCAGGTCTTCAAAGGTCACTGATCTGGGACGGGCCAAAGTGAGTGATGTTCCAAAATCTTCATGGTACCGCCATTCGGAGGAGTTGCAACAAATAAGCATCAAATTCCGAGCATGGTGCCCTTTGATCAAGACGTGAAGCCTCCTGTCTGGAAAGTCCAATTAAGGTCCATGCTACTGACTTGTGTCACGTCAAATTCCGTGTATTGTACCGCATCATGCGATAAAATTCAATTTGGGGACAAATTATCACCACGAAGAGTATAAAGAGCATGCAATAAACATCTAATGTTAAATTATGTATCAAAAGCCACTGACATAAGGTCCGGTCGCTTAGCATGTATGTTCTACACAATACCATATTATGCAAAATGTTGCTGTTCCTCGCCAAGTGATGTCTGAATTCGGCTTCAGCGCTGCCTATGACATGTCATTGGATTGTCAACGAATGACCTGAGATTACCTGACCTCATGTGACCTGAGCTTATTGGACCTGATCTAACCCTTACTTGAAAGTTACTTTCCAAGCAGTGTACACGTAGGCGAAGGCGAAGAGATTGTCTTAGCAATATATGCATTGTATCAGCGTGACCTGAGGTTAGGTCACAACATAAGAAACTATGCAGTTTATAAGGATGGTTCAGTATTATATCTGTGTTCCTCTTGGAGCAAAATTTTGCACACTTCGAAAGCGATGTTCTGGAGATATTCACGCTTGAACTTGCTTGAACTGACCATATGGCGTGACCTGACCCGACCTTAGGATTTTCTGATGTCAATCAGATTGAAACATTTTGCTTGAACGATTCTGTTGAAAGGACCCCCCCCCCACCCCAAACAAAAAAAAAAAAAAATATATATATATATTCAGGTCATCCCTCAAGATAAAGGTGTGGGTTAACCTATTTTAGCGACCTCAGAATTGCCGAAAATGAACAAATAAGGTGTGACATGAGATCTAGGCTAGATTGGCTTGCAAATGATGCTTCCCTAACATGCATAGTTCGGAAGCTGGCTGTTATGCCTGATTCTGATCGACCTGACCTAGCCCATCCTGAATATCTTCACCATAATCAAAATAAATAGTCATCTATGTTAATGTTCTAAAAAACATTGCCAAAAGCAAACAAATTCTGCCTTTTAGCGATTTCTAGGGACTTAAGTCCAGGTCCATAGACTGACCTAATATGACCTTTGGTATGTACCATTATCAGTCAAAATGCAAATCTGGGGTATGCCTCAGGCTCTCCATGACCAGAATGTTCAAACGGTGTTTCGCATTTTATGCTAGCATACGTAGATCGGAAGTTAGATGGGAGCTTTCACCCCCCCTGGTCCGGTGAAGGTAGATTTTCCAACCAGCCCAGCGAGGGTTAAATCCTGTGGAAGATTATCCATGAGGTGAAAAAGCAATAAACATTAGAGTATGTTTTGCAGTAGATATCGTAATTCGCAATTTCCCCCCAAGAAATGGCTGTAGCGATACGTTTGTCACCATCTGAGGTTCAAGGCACTTTGTGACTTTAAAAAAAATCGAAGGGTGGCGGTTTCCATCTTTCATAAAGCTAACGCACGGTGGCCATCTTACGCACCCCTAGGATTGTTTTTCTGGCGATGGCAGGAAAATGGCGGCGAGCAGCTCCGTAAAATTTTCAGTACTATTTCACCCTCCCTTTTGCGTCTGAAGGGGAAATTTGAACATCAGAGCATGCAAGGTCACTGACCTGGCTCATGCCAAAGAGGACCACCTCCCAAAATGTTTGAGGATTGATAACTCCTATACATGAAGAAATATTAGAATGAAGTTTGCCACGTGAGTGCAATTGAACAGTGTCTGGCAGCGACCTGACGTGACTGCCAATTTTGCCACATTTTGGACAAATTGTCCTATTTTTGAAGTATGCATGCTCTTCTGACATTATTTTTACCTTGGCATGCATGCAGGAGCATCAGGAGAAGTTTCTGATCCAATCCGTTTGGCCTACGTGAAGTGACCTGAGGTCATGTCACGATAAAGTGAAAACGGTTGGCTAAGCATATGTAGACATTTCAAGTTTTCATTGCCTAGCTAGTGTTCCTTAAATAGTGCAACGCTTAGTTTGGACGTTAGACGGGGAGGTCTTTAAGGACCTCAGAGACGGGTATGAGGATCTGACCGGAGAGACGGCGCAGGTTAAAGAGAATATCAAATTAACCATTAAGTGAAAAGTTAAATTTATTACGCTTTTCGATCTGTCAACCAGTTGGTTCTCCTTGTACGGTGTTAGTATCTCTGGGTTATGAGTACAGCCATCGGGTGTTTGGGTAGAAGACCGATTTATGTATATTGTACCGTTTTTTTTTAAAATCACTTCCTTCCTTCAGCTCGATATTCAGTGACCTCACGACGATCTCTGCAGGCCTCAGTTTTTCAGTGTCCAGGGGAATGTCTGAAATCGCATATGTACACCCAATGAGGCACACATTGTAGTGAATTGGGGGAACATCTACGGGTTCGTAGGTTTCGGTCCCCATAGGGTGACATATTGAAGCGTATCTGATTTTAAACAGTAGGTTAAAACAAACCGGAAATATTAGTACATACTTCTCCCTCAGCACCTTAGTTCGTAATGTCCCGTGAAATGATTGCGGATAAAAGTGTAACATCCGTGGAAGGTACCTAACACCTGTGTAGCAACGAAAACAAAACCGATGGGGTGGTAGTTTCACCCTCCGTCTAGTCCATTGTCATAACCTATGCGAATTTAACCATTAGATGAAGAGGCCATGACATTAGCAACGCATTCGCATTCGCATTCAGCATCCTATTCGCATGTTCTCCGATTTCGCTAAAAAAAGTTCAGGATATGATCTTTGTAGCTTGCGAAAGAAAGGCAAACAACAATTATTCAGTCCGACGAGCAGTTAGGTCTCCGGAGGTCGAGACAGGTCATTCGGGTAAAAAACGGGTACCACATGAAATTCAAAGTATTTCACTTAGATGTATGATTCCAACGCCTAGATATCCGCTGTTCATCAAAGATGCAGCACATCGAATTACCCTTTCGCCTACAGAGGCCAAAGGGTCAGCGAGGTCAAATCTGGGGTACCGCATAACTTGCCGAAGAATTCACTTATTGGGATGATTCAAACGCTTGTGCCACCGCTATCAAGGTGGTATGCAGCACACCAAATCAACTGGTCACTCGAGGTCACCATTTGGCCTCAGGTCAACGAATACATTCACATTAAACCCTATGGGAAAAATACGGGGTACCGAATAACATCTTCCTGAAAGCATTTATCGGATGGATTTTAGCGTCGAATAATCGCCCACCAATGAAGCAGAATCTCGGAGCATGTGACCTCCAAGGTCAGCGCTTGACCCCAGGTCAGGTTTGATGAAATTCAGATTCAGTGCTGCTTCTTGCATTGATAGTGCATGCATCCCTGTTGAGATAGTTTACATTCAATGCTTCGTTCGGCCCACATACGGCAACCCAGTGTACCACTTTCATTCTCTGAATTTCATCAGACCTGACCTGAGGTCAAACGCTGACCTTGGAGGTCACATGCTCGGATGTGCCGCTTCCTTGCTCGTGGGCGATTATTCGACTCTAATATCCATCCGATGAATGTATTCAGGAAGATGTTATTCGGTACCCCGTAATTTTCCCATAGGGTGTAATGTTGAAGTATTCGTTGACCTGAGGCCAAATGGTGACCTCGAGTGACCAGTTGACTTGGTGTGCTGCATGCCACCTTCATAGCGGTGGCACAAGCGTTTGAATCATTCCAAGAAGTGAATTCTTCGGCAAGTTATGCGGTACCCCAGATTTGACCTCGCTGTCATTTTGCCTCTGCAGGCGAAAGGGTTCGTCGTAACAAACAATCGTTTCGTGGTGCATGTATGGGTATGCCCGCCAAGGTTGTGTCACATTTTCAGACGAATCGGAGGATATTGGTGAATGCGTTGCTAATGTGATGCTAGTGCTACCTGATGAAATGCGTCATCGATAGAGGTCAGGTCACGCAGTGTGCTGCTTCTTGTATTGATAGTGCATGCATCAGTGTTGAGATATTCTACATTCAATACTTCGGTTGGCCCACATACGGTATTCCAGTGGACCACTGTCATTTTCTGAATTCCATCAAACCTGACCTGAGGTCAAACGCTGACCTTCAAGGTCACATGCTCGAGTGTGCTGCTTCCTTGCTCGATGGGCGATTATTCGACGCTAATATCCATCCGATAAATGCATTCAGGAAGATGTTATTCAGCACCCCGTAATTTTCCCATAGTGTGTAATGCTAAAGTATTCGTTGACCTGAGGTCAAATGGTTACAATGAAGGTGACATGCTTGGATGTGCTGCTTTCTTGCCCGATGGGAGATTATTCGGCGCTAATGTCACTCCGATGAATGTATTTAGGAAGGTATTATTCGGCACCCCGTAGATGACAATATTGCAAGGTCAAAATAATATTTTGTGAACATAGGTCAAACTTTGAGATTGTAGATCAAACGCTTCAATGTGCTGCATCCATGAGCTATACCCAATGTCTGGGTGTTATTTCGTGGTGCCACGTAAAATATTGGGGAAATTATCGGGTGTACAATCGGGTGTAGAATTTGGCATATCTGCTATTTTGGGCATTCAGCCTATTACTATTACTGTAGACTATTACCTGCAAAAAATAGGCATGTCCAATGTGGCTCCATAATTGCATTTGGTACCCCGTAAATAGATATAGCACATGAATAAAACCAACTTTGGTGACCTGAGGTCAGACTATGACATTGAAGGTCGTGTAATTCGATGTGCTGCATCTTTGATGGGCAGCGGACATCTAGGCGTTGGAATCATTCATCTAAGTGAAATACTTTGAATTTTATGCGGAAACACGTTTTTTTACTAAAATGACCTTTCTTGACCTCTGGAGGTCGAACTGCTCGTCCTACTGAATAATTGTTGTTTGCCTTGCTTTTGCAAGTGACAACGATTATATCCTCAAAAAATGATCGAAATCGGAAAGTATGCGAATAGGATGCTGAATGCGAATGCGAATGCGTTGCTAATATCATGGACATAGGGGTAAGATGGTAATCCCTGTATAATTCACTGTATCTTCTGATGATTCTGTATTCAGGATACAATATCCATTGTATTCATGCACAGGAGCGAATCCAGGAATTGTCAGGGGGCACTCGTCTGGAAGGCGAACCAACGTCGTCTCGTCTCGTCTACTTACGAATGTCTACGGACCCTCACAAACTTCTATGGGTCCTTTCGAACGTCCACGGGCGCTTACAGACGCCTATGGACCCTTGCGAACATTTACGGACCCTTACGAACGTCCGCGGACCCTTATGAATATCTACGGACCCTCACGAACTTCTACGGACCTTTACGAACGTATACGTATTCTTACTAACATCTTCTGGTCCCTACCGATTACTGAATCGACGTCTTTCCCAATGAAGCTTTTACATCCTGCATCTAGATGTATGCTTAGGCGGTCTGTATTCCTGGTTGATAACCGTGTCATGCTTAAGTACAATTTGAGGTGGCAGGAGATTCGACGATCCGTACCACAATTTGAAATAAAACATGAAAATAAAAACACACTTTGTTTTTACAAGGAGCACCGGTCACTTTTCTAAATGTAGTGGCCGAAATCCGAGGACTTCAAAATTGTTCGGGTAGTCCAGGCATCTTCAGAAAACTCGCCCCACTCCTTCGACAATTCCTGGCTACGTTCCTACCTACAATGATACAATTTACTTGTTCTACACTTGTTTGATTAATTCAGATCGTTTAATACCTTGATTAGTTGTTTAATTGCATTACACCTGTTATGCAATTAAACAATGCATAACAGAACATAACAGTTATGCACCTGATTAGGAAACCAGAGTTGTTGGCATACTCGACATATTTTGTAGCGTATATTATTACATTAGCTTATATATTGTGCACTGTATGACAAGCAAGATATTCATATTTATGCGGAGTATAGGAATAATTCCTCAGACGAATTATATCCAACTTATTTTCCATTAAGATATTTCTATTTTACATTGTTGAGCAGGAATTATGCATAATCGAGTGAATACAGCTATACAGCTGTGTGAATACAGCAGGATTCAATCATTCGAAGTTGGAGCAGCATTTAAAGCAATATTGTGTGCCCTCTCAATCAATTTGGACCAGCCAATTTCCTTCACGTATTGTGCCAATAATTTTCAGAAGTCAGCGCCACTGGGCGGAATAGATAAACACCACCACCCCAAATTGCTATTGGAACCTTTTTAATCATTGGAATAGTTGTTGAAAAGTATCGCGGTCAGGACGAACGATACACAGCCAGGAATTTCTTAGGGGGTGGCGAACCAAATAAAAATTGCATGTAACAGGCAGTTTTCGGTGCGTGAAAAATTTCTAACTTTCTGTGGTGAAAATCTCAAACTTCATTTTTATTCAGTGTATTTTTGGTCGCTAGGGGGCGACGGGCCCCCTTCACTGTGCCTCTGTGTATGAACATGAAACATGCAACCGCAATAAACGATGAGTGTGATCCAACACTTCTCTTTACCATACCACTCATTATTAGTAACCTATTTCTGATTATGCATATTACAGTTGGCCTATTTCTGATGGACGCGAATGGATCACTTGCGACGTGCCATCAAGTTTAGGTTGTTAAGGACCACGTTTTCTCAGCTGCCCTGTCAGCACACCATAAGCGCACTGAAGCTTTAATTTGTATTGGGTGTTCCGCGACGCACTTTATGCACCATCACGCCGGCGCCCACACTGTTTCGCCGGTGGGCCGCGGGATTGATAAGTGTTCTGAGTGGTGCGAGTGCTGAACCCGGGAGCTTTAGTACCCAGAGCTGAACACCTTAACCACTCGGCCATCCGCGCCCCGAAATGCACTGAAGTGACTTGGTGTACTGATGGACTCTACGGCGCTCATTCGCTCCTCGGTCACACCTTGAACGGTGGCGTGGCCGACGATCTGGAAAGGCATTGGAGACTGAGCACTGTGAATGCCATTGTTATGAAAATATATATTTTTCAAAAGTTCAAAAACGTTCATGATGAAAATGGACGATCATAGGGTGCAGAAACAAGGGTGCCGCTACGCATTATCTCAGCGACAGGCAGACAACATCCATGATACAATCCAGCACTGACAAGCGGAATGAGCAGCGACATCCCAATCGAGTGATTGCTGGGGTTCTACGGTGCGCCGACAGCGGGTCACACAGCGCCCGAAACAGTCGCAATCGCAGCTAGCCGGGCGGTACGTGGATGAGCACGAACACGACGCTGCGGTTCATCGCGTACGGGTTGATGCGCGCGCGCGTGCGGTGCCTTCTGCCCGACTCGTGGCCCACCTGGCGCGCCGTGCCCCAGCCGAACACGGGCACCGACGGGAACGCGGCGCGGAACAGCCGGCACTCGACGTCCGTGTGGTGCGACTCGCGGTGCACGCAGTTGGCGAACACCAGCGCCACCGTGTGCCGCGTGGGGAAGTCCAGCCGGCGCAGCCGCTCCACGAACTCGCCGACGCGCGCCTCGTCGCGCGCGCCGTGCAGCACGCGGCTGACGGCGCGCACGCCCGGCCCGCCGACGGTGACAAGGCCGAGCGGCGCGCCGGCCGGCAGCAGGCCCGGCCCGGACGACACGCCGCCGCCGAGCGCCACGTCGGCGCCGCAGCGCTCCAGCAGCTCCAGCAGCAGCCGCTGACCGCACCGGTACAGCGTGTAGCCGGCGCACAGCAGCAGCACGGCGCGCGGCGGCGGCGCCGCCAGCAGCGCGGCCAGCGCCGGCGCGCGGTCGCGCTCCGCGTGCAGCTCGACGGCGCGCACGTCCAGCCGGCCGCCCAGCAGCAGCACGCCCAGGCGCGCCGCGTTGCCGTGGCGGAAGTTCTTGCGGACGGCGGCGCCGGAGCGGCGCGGCGTGCCGATGACGCGGCAGCTCTCGAAGTCCAGGCTGTGCGCGTCGTAGGCGAGCACGGCCAGCGTCGGCGCGAGCCGGCGCAGGAACCGCACGGACGTCGGCAGCAGGGCCGTGCAGTGGCCGCGCCGGGTCGAGCCGGAAAAGAGCAGCGCGTGGCCCGGCTCGAACGGGCACGACGCCAGCGTGCGCGACAGGAAGGCCGCCACGCGGTCCAGGTGGCGGTCGTCGTCGGCTGGCGGTGGGTCGTCGTCATCCTCCCAGTAGTCCCAGTGCAGTGTGGTGTCCCGCAGACGTCGGTCGGCCTCTTGACGCCACAGCCGGCACACGTCGCGAGCCACGTGCAAATCCTCGACTGGCAGCAGATCGAACAGCACCGACGTGACCGGCAGCTGCTCCAGCACATGGCCCCGCATTGCCGTGCGAATGGCCGCCTGCTGCTTCAGCGCATAGTACAGGATGCTGGATGTACAGTACAGCTAGAGTGCTGCTCTGGTTATGTGCCAGTTGTCATGATTATGCTAGTTAGAAACATATTCGTTTAGATTCACGAATACAATGTTTACGTTTATTGCAAGGCTAGACCACTATACCAGCAGCTTTAGGTTCATACAGTTGCAGTAGTATGAAAGGCAGTGTGCAGAACATGGTGTGAAATCTTGAAAACCTGAAACAGCAGCGAAAGCAAAGCTTAGAAGCTGTTTGTTTTTGTCTCATGTCTCACTCAGATAGAAGCACGTCAGCACCACTTTGTATGAATATTACCACATTAAACATGAATGCTGTCAACTTTAGCAGGAATAATGCTACATCAGGTAAGTCTTCACGAAAATTTCCAGTTGCCTCAGTTCACCATGAAAAGTGATTGTGAACAGAGCAAACATAAAGAACCGCTTTGAGTTGGTGGAGCCAGGACCAATCTTGAGTCCATTGCACCTATATACCGCCAGCTACCATGCAATATCAGCAGAACAACTTAATGAATTGCGAGGAAACAAAAGTTGGTAGGGTAAAAGTCGAAGACCACTTACTTTACCAATTTTAACTGAAAGCTGATGGCAGTATCAATTCCAATTTTAACACCCTATGGATTGATACAAATTGATACTAGAATAGTGTTCAAATTTTCTGATGACATTAAGCTGGTAGGAGTGGCTAACAATAGTGATCAATCTAGTAATATTCAACTAGGCTTGGAGGATCTAAGTGGGCTGGTCAATGTCAGATGTCTTTAAACAATTAAAAGTGTAAAATTATGCATCCATGATCTGGAGGCAAGACATACAAACATACAATGGGAGGTAGGGAACTTGATGTCATTGAATCGGAAAGAGAACTAGTTGTGTTAGTTTCAAATTATATCAAAGCAGGAAAACAATGCACCTCAGCCTTGAACAGGACAAGCAAGTGCTAGGAATCATTAGTAGGAGTGTGAAATTTAAGACAAGGAAGTCATTAAAAATTGTACTTAGACTATGTGTGACCCCACTTGGAATATTATGCACAGGTATGGAGCCCTTACTTAGGAGGAGATATAGATATGCTAGAAAGAGTACCATGCAAATCCATGAAACTTTTCAGTGGACTAGGCAACCAAGAATGTGGAGAAGTCCTATGACATTAGATATGCACTTGCTAATATAGGAGATTAATGGGTGACATTGTAATGCATAAAATTGCTAAACAGGTACATAATGTTAATTTAAATGATGCTCTTCTTTTTATAGTATCACATAGGGATCCTTGATTAAGCTTCGACAAGTCAAGGTGTAGGAAAATTAAGCACCAACAGGTTTTCAGTCAAAGCATAGTTGATCAATAGAATAGGCTGCTGCTGATGTGGAGAGTTCCTCATTCAATGCATTAAACAAATATGGTGAACAAATATTTTAGGCTGGAAATCTTGTTTTAGAGTTTCAATTAGTGGCAGTTGGGGTGCAATTCATGCCATTAGGTGTATACTGTGCAGACCCCTTTAAGCAGGCACAAATTGAGTTTGAAAATTATTGATGGGTCACTCAATCAATGAGTGTGTTATGTGGGATCAAGTGAATAGGGCTGGCTAGGTAGGCATGTAGGATATTGGAGTATAATTTCTTTGGGACATATGATATGGTATTGTGTGGGGTGCTGAACATCGTTTTGTCCAGATTTATAGTATCTTCCATTTACAGGCTTAACCCGGAGGGGCTCCTGTGGCTCTTATTAAATTCAAACACCTTATGACTGTATGATACTAACTTTCATGGATGTGGACAATAATATAACCATGCAGAACACTTGAACATTACAATCTGAATTTGTCAGAAAACTGCATGAACATTTATTTTGCTTACTGGACACACTGGCTGATGGAAGGGTATTGTCATGCTTGTCTGTGTGCTGGTTGCTGGGTGCTGGTCTCTTGTTTGTCCTTCTGCACATTGGTTCTGTAATGCATGTGTGTAATTTTCTTGGAGGAGCTGGGTCCTGGGAGGACATGTTCACTCCAATGTTCTCCAATCTTACATATAGTCCTATGGGATTAGCTGGTAATGTCTCAAATTTACATCCACTCCATTCATGTTGCAGGTGTTGAGCATGCTCCATGTACATTTGGGTGAATAGTAGTCTGTATAAGGCATGGGTGGGGTTTTAGTGTTAAAAAGTGCTGCTTGAGTGGTGTGGTGTAACATGTTTGATCTCATGTGGTGCTTGAGCACCACATGAGATTGGTCAAGCACCACCTAACATTCAGAAATCCAATATTGGTGCCTATTGAGATGCATGGAAAAGCAGCACCTGGAAACCATAAGGCTATACAAAAATGTCATTGGACATTTTTGGAAGATTTTGGAAAAGTCTACTAGTAGCAAGAGGTATGAAGTATTCAGCTTTATAGTACAGATGACACCTTTTTATAATCTGTCACCAATATTCATCCATGGTATTTTTACTGAAGTCTGTTGGCTATGGTGTTAGTGATCATGTTTAACAACACAGCAGGACATATCTCTTCCCAAGGCAACTACCATCCTATTGCCCAAGACAGTCTGCAGATTATGATGCAGAAGTTAGTTCTCCTTAAGATGATGAAGGATCAATTAGGTACCCACAAAATCACCTTGGAATATAACAGGTCCATGGGACGGATTGGTGCATCTATGTTTTGAAAGAGTAGTATTTGGGTAAATAGAAGCCCCAGAGCACAAATTCCAGAAAACAATGTATGGACTGGACAAGTTGAGGCTTACCTTGCAACTTCTTCCTTGACCATGTCTTTAGGAAATCACATTGCAAGATACTCAGCACTTAAAATCACACCACTTAGCAATTACCCCCTATAACTAAAGGGAGGTTTTAGTTATAGGGGACTCGAGAGTTAAGTATGTAGCGCCTAGGTGCGTGGGTAGGCGTAGGATCTGGGAAAGCCACCGGGGAGAAAAGGTACCATGGTAATGGCATGTAATGGAGAAGTATGTGGTAGTAATCAGGTAATGGAGGAAACGCACTGTGGTAGTGGTCAGGTAACGGAGGAGAGCCACCGTGGTAGAGTCGGTTAACGGAGGAGAGGTACTATGGTAGTGGTCAGGAAATGGAGGAGAGGTGCCGTGGTAGTGGTCAGGTAACGGAGGAGAGGTATCGTGGTAGTGGTCAGGTAATGGAGGAGAGGTACCGTGGCAGTGGTCGGCGTGGGTTCGGATCTCACTGCTGAATGTTAAATTCACATATGTTATATTACTACAAAGAACTGAAAGCACGATGAAAAACAATGAAACACAGCCACGAAGGCTCACGCAACCTAACCCACACACAGTCGGGAGAAGAGAGTGCTCTGGCGGACAGCTCTCTAACTACATGCGGCGCAGGCACAGAAGCGACCGGTGACACGTCCGTGGCACACTTCGGGCCAACAGGCACGTTGGCTGACAATAACATTCGGCGAGCACGATGGTGCGCTCCGCTACAAGTATACGGATTACATTTTGTAGTAGGAACCCCAGCAAACAGACTCATGTTTGCTTCCCAGGTGCCCAGGTAAAGGATGTTGAGGATAGGTTAGAAGGAGTAATGAAGGGTAGTGGAGAGAGTACAATAGCAATTGCGCAGGCTGGTGTAAATGATGTAGGAAGAGCTAAAACAGAGGAAACAATAAGAATATAGGGCTTTGATAGGTAGGTTAGCAGGAAGTAGGAAGAGAGGAGTGGTAACATCCATCATCCCTATGGTAAATGCAGGTGTAGAATGGTATTTGAGGGCCATTGGGCTGAATACCAGGTTGGCCAAGATTTGCAAGAAGCTTGGGGTGAGGTTCTTGGATTTGTGGGGGGATTTTTGGGGGAGGACTGAAATGTTTGCATTAGATGGGTTACATCTGAGCAAGAGGAGTGGAATTGCCCAGCAATAGGTATGAGGAGGCTCTCAGTAGGAAACAGGGAAACTAGGCAGATCATGGGGATGTAGCTGACAAAGAGAGAAGTATTGAAAGCAAAGGAAGGAATAGTTTATCATGTTTTTATGTCAATGCCAGAATTGTCAGGAACAAAATTTGGGAACTGCACGCATATATGTTGTCTGAAAAGCTATATTTGGTATGTATAACAGAGGCATGGGTTAATGAAAGCATTTTTGGAGACAACTTGCAAGAATTTGAATTGACAGGCTACAACATGCATGCATATCAAAAGAAGGCAAGGATAGGAGGTATACTCTTGTATGTCAGGCAAGTAATGACGCGTCATTCAATGGAGAAGTGTTCATAGTGAGGGAGTAGAATCCTTGTGGTTAGATATCATTTTGAAGAATGAAACAAATTATAATTGGAGCATTCTATAGACCTCCACACCAGAATGAAAACATGGACAGGTTGATGCAGGAAAAGGTAAGTAGGATAGTGCAGGAGAGAACTGTTTTGTTGGGGGATTTCAACATAACAGGATTGGGAAGCAAAACTATAGGTCTAAACAAATCAGGAAGGAATTTCATCACTTGCTTTGAGGAAAATGTCTTCTTTCAAATGACACATGAACCTACAAGGGAAAATGAAATGTTAGATCTTGTGCTTACTACTGAAGGAAATTTCGTACAAAATGTGTTTATGGGCGCCAAATGACCTTGTAGTCGGCATGCCCTTAAACCCAAATAATAAATAAATCATACAAAATGTGAACATAGGAGATACCTTTGGTAATAGTGATCACAATATTATCAGCTTCTCATTGTATGTTGGAAGTGTAGGAACCAATAAAACATTGAATCCAAATTTTGCTGAAGGGAATTACAATTTCAGGATCTTCCTGAATGAATTTCATTTGGAAGACTTATTGAAGGGCTTAGATGCTTATGAAATGTGGAGAATGATAAAAGATAAACTATTTCTAGGTCAGGATAGGTTCATTCCCAATAGGCAAATTATATTAACCAGGGTTAAGCACCCTTCATGGCTGACCAGGGAAGTAAAGCATTTACTGGAGTCAAAGAAACAGGCATTCAAGGAACTAAAAGATGCTAACTCTGAGGTAAACCTCGAATCCTATAAAATAGCTAGAAATAAAGCTAGGTGTGTTAGGGCATCTAAAAGACTGGCTGAAATCAAATTAGCTTGAGAATGTTCAGCAGGTAAGAGATTCTTTAGCATCTACAAATTTAAGGCTAAAGTGTAGTGTAGGTAGACCACTGGAGGTAGACAGGGAACTTGTGGTTGATGATTGTGATATTGTTGAATCCATAAGCAAGCAATTCTCACCAGTCTTTACTACAGATAATTCTGGTACAATAGAAACAACTGAATCTTATGCCATGACAGGTGATAGGCTGGAGGATCTTACAATAACTACAGAAGCTGTAGAAAAGCAGTTGCATAATATAAAACCTAATAAAGCTTCTGGATCAGATGATTTATATGCGAGAATCTTAGTAGAGTGTGCTAAATCTATAGCAGTTCCCCTAGGTATAATTTTCAGGCTGTCTATGGAATATTCTGAAGTACCTGAAGATTGGAGAAATGCAAATGTAGTTCCAATTTTCAAAAAGGAAACATGAAGTGTGTAGGAAACTGCAGGCCAGTCAGTTTGACCTCAATAGTTTGCAAGGTACTAGAAAATCTGGTTAAATAGAATATTCAGATTCATCTTGATAGGCACAACCTTTTAAAGGATACTCAACATGGATTTTGATCTTGAAGGTCTTGTTTAACTAACCTATTGGAGTTCATGGAGTATGTTACTAAAGAAGTAGACAATCAAAGCAGGATGGATGGTGTGTACTTGGACTTTAGCAAAGCTTTGGATAAAGTTCCACATGGGAGGCTAATTCATCAACTACAGAAACATGGGATTGTTGGAAAAGTTCTAGGTTGGATTGAAGCATGCTTGAGGGGAAGGAAACAAAGGGTAGTGTTAAATGGATGTAAATCTGATTGGAAGGATGTTCTGAGTGCGGTACCACAGGGATCTGTTCTAGGGCCACTTCTCTTTATCATCTTTGTGAATAACATTGTGGGGCTGAGGAATAGTGTTCAAATTTTCTGATGACATCAAGTTAGTAGGAGTGGCAAACAGTAGTGATCACTCCAGGAATATTCAACAAGACTTGGAGAACCAAAAAAGTGGGCTGATAAATGACAGATGTCTTTCAACTATGATAAGTGTAAGGTTATGCATCTGGGGTCTGCAGGTAAGACTTTCAGATATACAATGGGAGGGAGGGAACTGGATGTTATTGAAGAGGAAAGAGACTTAGGTGCGTTGGTTTCAAAATACCTTAAAGCGGAAAAACAACGCACCTCAATTAGGAACAGGGCACTCAGAGTGCTGGGATGCATTAATAGAAGTGTGAGATATAAGAGCAAGGAAGTCATGAAAAACTGTACTTAGCATATGGTGACCCCACCTCGAGTATTCTGTATAAGCATGGAGCCCCTACCTAGAAAAAGATACAGACATGTTAGAAAGAGTGCAGCACAAAGCAACTAGACTCATGAGTGGAATATGCAACTTAGAATATGGAGAAAGGCTTGTAGGACAGCTAAGTGGCAACAGGTCTTCAGTCAAAGGGCTGTTGATCAGTGGAATAGGCTGCCTGCTGATATTCTGGGGGGTTCCTCATTTAATGTATTTAAAAGTAGGATGGACAATTTTTTTAGACACGAAAATCTTGTTTTGAGTTCTGATTTGTGGAGGATTTGTGCTAGGTGGGTGTGCACGGCACAGACCCTTTAAGCGGGCATGGATGCAGTTTGAAAGTTGTTCGTAGGGAATTAAATCCACATGTGTTGAGGGGGATCAACGGAATAGGAATGGATAGCTAGGGTAGATAGGCATTGATAGGTGTTTGGGATGTTGGTGGATGGTTTCTTTAGGATGTGGTGATGGTTGGGGTGGGTCTTTTTACTGGGCTTATGGTATCTTCCATTTACAGACTTTGGATGAGCCCTTGTGGCTCTTTATGTCTAAACTCTAAGCTCTAAGTCTAAACTCTTTCTGACTTCATGAATTTACAGTTGATGATGCAGACTTCCTTGGTTACAAAGCTATTATGGTATATCTGCAGTTGAAGGAAATTCTTAAACCTCAACTTTTTTTAATGCAATATTTAGGAACGTGGTTAACATAATGTGACCGATTGCCTTCTCTGGGAATGTATACTTTTCAGTTGGTAGGACAAATACCAAAAAAGGGGCTTAGAGTTCAGTAATATAGCATAAAAAGTAGTGTTGAAAATAAAAAGTAACAATCTAACCCAACCTAGCTTAACCTTCCATGAAAACAACCATTTCAAAAGTATGAAATTTGACAAATTTTGTGTTCTCAAAAATTTTCAAATCAAAAACATAACCTAACCTAGCCAGATGTTTTTAAAGAAACAAATGGATCAAAAATTTCCCTCCCCAAGTTTTGCACACAGTTTCCCCCAATAAAGCATTGAAATGAGTTAGGCACTTGATTAGGTTAGGTTAGTTTAGGTTCCAGCTACATGTTTTTACTGAAATAAAAATTAATACAAAATCTTGGAAATAGTTTTTCCTGAGAAGCATGTTATATTAGGTTATGTTGGGTTGAGCTAGGTTTTTAAATTTTGAAAATCGTTTTAAAAAATCAAATGAAATTATTCCAATTTTTGAAGGATTTTTAAATCTCCAGAAGTACCTTAGGCTACGTTAGGTTAAGTTCTGTTCCATTTTTATTTTATTTTTAAGCATTGCCTTGCATGCTGTTACCTATAACTCAAAGCCCCTATATTGTTATTCTGCCCATTTGTTATTTTGCTCATGAACTGAACAGTAAGCATTCGCAGACAAAATGAGTGGTCCCATCAACTTTGTCACATTAATAAATATTGCATTGCAAAAGTAAATTTCAAGTCAGCGACTGTTAAATGATAAATGACTGATAAATTTCCTGGCTGCACTTTCAAGTCACGACCTATTTTGTGCTTCGCCAAAATTGTATCAACTTGAGTCCCCAAGCTTTATACTAAGCCTATATGGACGCCATCTGGCAGCCAACTGAGACGTGGCTTGCGCGGAAAATACGTACGTGCGCGAGTGAATAGCAAGACAAGGCAGAAAGCGCGCGGGAAAGGAATCAATATATTACAGTAAATACGTTGTAGGTTGATGACATAACGAAATATCTCCTACCAAAACCCGGAAAAGGTCATCGGGTTAAGGGCACAATTCAGTGGTACAATTTGATAATTTCGTGTAAAGAAAATATACACCCTTCAATATACCAGGAGGTGCTGAGTTGATATCAAAAGTAGCGATAAAGGTAATATGAAAAAAAACCTTTATCGTTACTTTTGATATCAACTCAGCACCTCTTGGTATATTGAAGGTCGTATATTTTCTTTACACGCAATGTCTAAAACCCAGGAGCATCTAAGAGCCATTCTTCATTGTATTAAACAAGTTCATAATTGTCTGCGCTTCGATTAAAAAAATGATATTTGTCGTACTCAAAGGGAGCGGTGACGGGGATTGTCTATCGAGGACGCCCCTTGGCTTCGCCTGGTTGGATATTTGATGGAGTTGTCCCTAAATATATTGGTTGTCGTAAATATCTTGGTTTCTACAGCTCGATAGGTCATCCACAATGGCCTGACGTGACCTGTCTCGTCATACTGCTCCTACCCGTAGTACCGCGAGATACGTGGGGCCTTCGACAGGAAAATGTCAACTTAGACGCAGTTAAATATGCTGGCCTTCGGGAAAAATGACTGATATTCGTTGGCAAGACACATTATTCTTTCAGAGGAACCAAATTTTGCTAGATTTTGTTAATGTTTAAGCGTAGAAATGCCGTGTGGAAAACGCTAGAACTTTGGTTGGACTACCTACGGGACGACCCAATTTTCCCGCCCAATGTGACGTCACCGATTGCCAAACAATATTAAAGGGGCCGAAATCAACATGGATAAAATCCGCCAAGATTGAGACCGTTGGATCAGTTTGATTTGTATTATATAAAAAATTTTTTTTTTATGTGTTGACCCTCTTTCCAAAACACAGTTTAACTGGTATGAACTGTTATATTTGGTCAGGCTGTCTTGTTTCCTGCATTTCACCATCCAATATTTTTTTTTAATCTGCTACGCTGTGCTACCTATCCTGGTAAAATGTCAAATGTCTTCATGTGGTACCTATTCCTGAACATCACATACATACACATTATACTTCACATCTGGTACGATTCGCTCCATAGTTCATTCCATGGCAGTTGTAAACATACTGTATAATGGGCAAGCATGATGTACTTTGTTTTACTTCCATTGCTATTTTAGGAATGTTGTAGGTAAGTTGGCCACCACATGTTCTTACCTCGTACATTTTTCCTCAAGTAGGGGAAGTGGGGGGGGGGGGGTATCTGGACATGTTCTGTTTCCTGAACACCTACCTTTGGATGTCTCCAGTAGTCGGTTTTACAGCGGCAATTTGCTCTCCCGTCTAGTCGCTTTTCATCCTTCCAAGTCATTCCTTGCTTCACCTAAACATTCCAGACATGAACTAAAAAAGTACATCGAAGAACATTTATCATTAGCAAGAATTGATTTCACTCAATTTTCTCAGCCTTTTCATTGACAAAACTTGTTTCTTGGTGGTGAGAATAAAACGATTTTATACTGATTGGTTTAGTATAATTTTCCTTAAACCATTTTATTTTCCGAAACCTATATCCCAGTACGTGGCAGGCAACAAATCAGTCGGTGCACGAGCGTCCTACTCGTGGGGTGTGTTGTGAATATGTATTAGTTGTGCGGCGTGAGCACGTCGGCAGTATCAGGTATGGATTTATAAACTTGGTTGACATCGATTAAGTGTAATTTTGTTATTATTTTCTCTACCGTTGCTCAGGAAGTTGGCTTATAACCGCATCCTTCGCTAATTTAACCACAGCACCAATTTGTCATCTGGCAGTTATCCGTCGGCTGCCAGATACCATAGAGCTGAGTGCAGTCTCGACGTAAATTAGAAAGCGTATTGCAATTTGCTGATATTCGTAAGTTTAATTCTACTTATTTCAGCAGCGTTAATACTAAAAGCTGTTTCGTTATTAAAACTTATGTGAGAATTAGATTTGGTGGTCGCTTTTAATTTATGCAGATCACTATGCCGGGTCTTCTCCCTCTATCTTGTTCCTGAGACCACGTGACCTGGGATCAAATTTCCGCTGTAAAACCGACTAGTGTCACATTCAGCACATGAATAACAAGAAGATTGTGGTATTCATAAATGAAGGACCTTTCTCTTCCAAGATATGAAGGCCTAATCACAGTTCTACTGATACTTTGTGTACCAAGCAAGTGAAGTCAGCAGCAGCCATTTTTAGGCTTCTGAGAGCAATTGGCTTAAGAAAATCATAAGGAAGTCTCCTCAGATATTTTCTTCTGCAATTACACCAGTATTTTTAGTGGCTACTAATAACTTGTACCACAACAGGCTTGGTAAGGTAACCCTGCACAACCGCATTTTTGCATTCAGAATACAGTACACCACTACAAAATAATTCACTGTTTTAAAGTTGCTCTTTGCAAGTGGTTAGAGGATTTTCATTGAAAGAAACTGTATATGGATAGCTTGTTCATTTTTGTGTTCAGTAAACATAGTACAATTACTGGTTTAGCCATATAGAAGCAGTGGTAGAGCTATTTGTTGTATGATGTATGAAGTATTTGGAAGCCCCCTCCCCTCTTCCCCTAGGTTGGGCCATTTACAAAAAAAATGCTTCCCATAATAGCTAAATTTGATATTTTTGTCTTTAATTGGAAAGCTTATACACTTGTTTGAGAAAAAAAAAATTGAACTTGAATGATAGCCCATTGTCTCCCAAATGTTATTTTGTTTAGTTAGCCTATCAATGTGTTGAATTCTAACTTTACATAAGAAGTGCCCACAACACAATTTGCTATAGCATTCAATTGCAGAGGGGAGAATATTGTTGGATGGAGGATCCTAATACTCATTCAGCACCAGGAAATTCATTGAAAGGCCACTGAGTGTCATTGCCTCTTCTGGCACAAAATTATCTGTTATTGTAAGAAAGCTATGACAGTATTATTGCCTTTCAGGTCATTTACAATATAAGTTGAAATAGCTGTACCATATGTTTATCATGGCAGAGAAGCATCAGTTATGGATGCTTCAATGTATCTTGCAATTGACCTAAAAGACAATAATATTGTTATTTCCCCTTCAGCAAATGTTTTCTATGGCAGAATTGGAAGGGTTTGTATATGTTGCTTTTTCTACAGAAAAATCATGGGATAACAGTTACTTCAGCCAGTAAGTTGTGGATGGACCTTACTCTATTTTTGGTAAATTTTTATTAAAAGGTGTTTTGGGAATTTTGGGATTTTTGTGCTGAACATGATGTTTATGAACGTGATTCGGAAGATGCGATCATTCGTTTTCTCCGTAAATGCTTACGTCTCTGTTAGTCTTAGCGATAATATCTATAATGCGCCATATATGCCACACCGCTGTTCTTTGTTGCATAATTTATCCATCCCTCACCCGGCACTTCTCAGACATGATTAAAGGGACATTCAACACTTCATGCAGTTGATTCAACACTTTTTCATGTCGAAAATGCTTAATTTCCGCCTCTTTGCCACATAGATGACACACCACTACTATTCCACCACAATGCCGAAAAAACTAAACATACAGCATGGCTAAGGGCTGGCTTCTGCTCGGTCTCGTCTTGAAGTGTTGAATCAACTGCGTGAAGTGTTGAATGTCCCTTTAATCACGTCTGAGAAGTGCCAGGTGATGGATGGATAAATTATGCAACAAAGAACAGCAGTGTGGCATACATGGCGCATTATAGATATTATCGCTAAGATTACCGGAGATGTAAGCATTTACGGAGAAAACGAATGATCGCATCTTCCGAATCACGTTCATAAACATGACACCAAAAAAATCCAAAAATTCTAAAAACACCCTTTAAGAACAAAATACCCTATTTTCTGATTTAGAACATAATATAGATAAGCTTCTGGTTAGTCAAGTTTTTAAAAGCCTGCATTTTCTGAACCTTGAGCAGAAATGTAGTTGATGCTTAGAGGCACCAAGACCATCATTTGGAACTGAGTACAGGGAGCAAAAACTGGTTCCTACAAATATTATCTTGCCATACTCACAAATGACTTAGTTATATGTCCATTCTGGATAGTCTTGTTCATATATTTCCAGAAGGCTTAAGTTATGATGCTGGGTGCATAGTATAATTTTTGGTGAATTTTTTATAAAAGGTGTTTTGGGAATTTTGGGAATACTTTTTCAGAATATGATGTTCATGAACATGACTAAGAAGATGTGACCACTCATTTTCAGTGCTGATGCTTACTTTTAAATTTGGACGATGACGTCACACTGGTATGGTGTAATGACGTCATAGGTATGGCACTGAGGCTTTGACTGGCTAATGCTAGAAATGGTTCACATACTTTAATGAGATGGTCAAAGTAGCTTAAGCTAAACTAACCTAACCCAACCTAGTCTAACCTAACCTAACCTAACCTGCTTACCTCTTGGTGTATCATAGCTATAATTTATATAATGTGCCATGAGGTAAGGTTGACTGGCCAATGCTACAAATGGTTCACACACAATGAGATGGTCGAAGTAGCTTAACCTAACCTAACATGCTTACCTCTCGGTTTATCATAGCTATAATTTATGTAATGCACCATGAGGTTAGGTTAGGTCAAGCTACTTTGACCATCTCATTAAGGTATGTGAACCATTTGTAGCATTAGCCAGTTGAAACCTCGGTGCCATACCTATGACGTCATCACACCATACCGATATGACGTCATCGTTAAAATTGAAAAGTAAGCATCAGCACCAAAAATGAGTGGTTGCATCTTCTTAGTCACATTCATAAACATCAGATTCTGAGAAACAATTCCCAAAAAATCAAAAAACACCTTTTATCAAAAATTTACCTAATTTTCTTCACCATGTGTCCATGTGACTGACAGTGAAGTAATGGCCGTTTCATTTTCAGATTTGATTGCATAGCAATGCTGTCTTTATTTTGAAGGCTGGTGAATGCATGTGATAATGTAGATTGAGTGACAAGGAGTTCATGCAGGCTCATTTCCGTTTCAATTGCATTTAATATTGCAGTGCTGAGGTAAGATACATAAGATGTATATACTTTATTATGGGTGTTTGCTGGATCCATTTTATGGAATTGAGTCATGTGGTGCAGATATTGCTGCACTAGCCCTGATCCCATGACCCAATTTGAGAAAACTATGTGACCAGCCAGGTATTCTTGTGGCCAAAATTGCCAATCTAATTAAGTTGAATGGGATAAGCCTAATGATGTCATATGGAAAGCATCATCATCGAGAACTGGCCTTGTCTGCTCTGCACACAGTCAGAATTGTGATACAGTTGAGGTTCATTAATCACAGGTAAGGTCAGTTATGAACCATTTTTCAGACTTGCCTCTATGGTGCAAATGTTCCAGGACATTCAGTTTTATGTACATATATGAACATGAAGATTGAGTAACTCCATATTCATATCATATGTCCCATGTCCTTTTGCTAGAGTAGTCTTACTTGTGGTATGTGGGGCCTGGATGTGTATTAACCAATATTCAGTTATGCATTTCAGCAGCAATGTTGGGTGCATTGCATCTATTGAGGGTAGGCTTGGACACTGCGGTGGAATTAAGTGCAAAAACAATCACAAAGATGACACCAAGATAAACATTTTGTTCCTGTAGATCAGTAACCACCTGGTCACTGGCAGCCTCCCTTTGGCTCGATAGGACTTAGGCAACTTCAATTTTGTGGTCCTCATTTTATGGTAATGCTGACTTATATTCCATTTGAATGTGTCTAATGGAAGTGGTGATGTTACATGACCAATGCAGTTCATGCGTCCTAAAGCCAAAGATGGAAGTTGTGATGAGAGCATGCCACCGTGTGTTACCTTTTACACAGCCCCCATCCCCTGTGATGTGTTTAATGGAATGCACAAGTTTCACGTAATGGGTTTTTGGTTGCAAAAAAAAACCGGTAATAATACTTCATAAACAAAACAAATGTTTTTGTCACATGAGAATAGAGTGTTCAAATTTGCTGATGACATCAAGCTCGTAGGAATGGCAAACAGTTGTGATCAATCTAGAAATATTCAACTAGACTTGGAGGACCTAAAAAAGTGGGCTGATCAATGGCAGATGTCTTTCAACTATAACAAGTGTAAGGCTATGCATCTGGGGTCTGGAGGTGAGACTTTCAGATATACAATGGGAGGGAGGGAACTGGATGTTATTGAAGAGGAAAGGGACTTAGGTGTGTGGTTTCAAAAGACCTTAAAGCAGAAAAACAATGTAGCTCAGCTAGGAACAGGGCACTCAGAATGCTGGGACTCACTCAAGTATAGGAGATTAAGGGGGGACATGATTGAAATGTACAAAATTGTTAAAGGACTAGATCAGGTCAATTTAAATGGTGCTCTTCAGTTTAGAGTATCACATAGGGGTCATCAATTCCGGTTAGACAAGTTGAGGTGTAGGACAGTTAAGCAACAACAGATCTTCAGTCAAAGGGTTGTTGATCAGTGGAATGGGCTGCCTGCTGATGTTGTGGGGAGTTCCTCATTGAATGTATTTAAAAAAGTAGGGTATAAATTTTTTTTAGACAGGAAAATCTTTTTTTTAGTTCTAATTTGTGATGGATGGGGTGAGATTTATGTTAAGTAAGTGTGCACGGCATAGACCCCTTTAAGCAGGCATGGTTGCAGTTTGAAAATTATTGATAAGGCATTCAATCCACATGTGTTAAGAGAGATCAGGGGAGTAAGGCTGGATAGCTAGGGTAGATAGGCATTGAAAGGTGTGTGGGATATTTGAGGACTGGTTTCTTCAGTATGTGGAATGGTTGGGGAGGGTCTATTTCCCAGGCTTATAGTATCTTCCATTTACAGACTTAACTGGATGGGCCCTTGGGTCTCTTATTAAGTCTAAACGCTTTATAACTTTATATAGGGTGTACCTAGCAGTGGATTCAGCACCTTCCTTCGGGATGTGATACTGATGAGATTGTCTATGGTAGCACAATGGGTATGATGGGAGGAGTTTGTAATTGTTCAGTTTGTTATGCAATAGCAAGTGAGTCTCTTATTAAGTCTAAATGTTTTATAACTTTATATAGGGTGTACCTAGCAGTGGATTCAGCACCTTCCTTCGGGATGTGATACTGATGAGATTGTCTTTGGTAGCACAATGGGTATGATGGGAGGAGTTTGTAATTGTTGAGTGTGTTATGCAATAGCAAGTGAATGGTGCTAGATAGGCTGGGATATATAGCTTCCTAGAAACTTGAGTTAAGGGATTGATTGGGGGTGAGAGTATGTACATTTCTAGTACCTTTTCTAGATAGGCTTAATCCAGATGGGCCCCTGTTACCCAGATGGGCACTTAATTAAACCTTAACACTTTATGACTTTATGAGAAGCATCTACAGCATATGGGCGCCAAATGACCGAGTAGTCGGCGCGCCCTTAAGCCCAAATAATCAATCAATCTACAGCATAGTTTAATAATTTCACTTAGGGGTTGCCATTGATTTAAAAACCTTGTAGCAATGACGTCGCATATCTTAAATCAGCCAAGCCTGAAACACACAGGGAACCACAGGAAATACGTCAGATTTTTTCATGCAAAGTTTTTCAACCGACTAGTGTCATGGATACTAAGGCGAGGGCTTGTGATACTGAAATGTTACCAATTTTTATGAAAATATGAAGCTGGGAAGGCTAGGTAATCCATTATGGTGGTAATACAGCAACTAACATTTTTGTTTCAAATCCGGCGCAATGTGGTGCATACAAACAGCAAAAGCTTGTACTATCTTTGTGGGTAAAATGAGTAAAATAATGGAAAAGACAATGACATAAATTATATGTGGCTTAGCTGAACAAACACCATGGCTTCCCCTCTGCAAAACAGAGGCTGTTTATACCTAGTTCCATAACTGGCACTCCATAGTGGGGTAAACTGCAAGTTGCATCCCAAGTACTTGATAAATGATCAATGAATAGCATGCCAAGTTTATTTTAGTTTGTGAATGTGTGAATGACAATGCGATGAGTTTATAATGGTATGGAAACGTGAACATGATGAATTGTTAGGAAACGATTTCTGACATGTGACGCTGCTCCGCTCTCTGACACGTTTAACGAGGGTCTGCTCTCTGACACATCTGACGATGGTTCGCCCTCTGACGCATCTGGCGATGGCCCGCCCTCTGACGCATCTGGCGATGGTCCGCCCTCCGACACCTCTGATGATGGTCCGCTCTGTGACGCATATGACGAGGGTCCGCTCTCTGACGCATCTGACGATGGTCTGCTCTTTGACATGTCTGACGACTGCCCGCTCTGTGACGCATATGACGAGGGTCCGCTCTCTGACGCATCTGACGATGGTCTGCTCGCTGACATGTCTGACGACTGCCCGCTGAGCCGCTCCGTGACGCATATGACGAGGGTCCGTTCTCTGACGCGTCTGACGATGGTCCGCTCTCTGACACGTCTGACGCGGGTCTGCACCAACCATCTGACGTGGGTTGGCCGGTTCCGCAGATGATGCACCGTCAGGTGGGCGGCGGGAAGCGGATCCGCATGGACGAAGGCCCACCCACCGACTACGAGGCGCCGCCCCTGACGCCCTACAGCGAGCTGGACCCAGCGACTCCCTATTCGGTGCCGGCCACGCCCTATGGCGGTCATCTTGAGCAGACGCCCGTGCACCAGTGAGTACAGTCATGGTGAAGGAAGCGCCAGTCACGCCGTAACCGCCTTCCACGGACACGGGCATTGGCCACACCCGTTGACTCTTCCACAAATGTTGTGATGACGAAGGCGAGGGGGAGGGGGGCTCGGTGGACGGCTCCGAAACACTTGGCTTGTCGTGACATTAGCGATGTAGTGAACGGATTATGGAAAACAATAATAGTGCATGCATTGTAGGCAAGTTCGTTTTGCCTGGCAGGGATAGTATAAGGTTTGACTCGCTTGTGCGATAACTGGTTGGAGGTCCGACAGCCGTTATGTGCCTTTGTATTGACCGAGCCTACTAATAGCAACACGGCAACAACTTGTACGACAGTTCAACAGCAGAGGAAGCAAACATCAGCGCTTTCCTTTCTCCAAGTTTGTGCCCCAAAATGTCTAGGCACCCATGACGGACAGCCGTCCCAACATCCACACCTTACCCCAGGGCTGCATCTTACCGCGTCGACCGCTCAACTCCGTCTAGGCGAGCCGCGCGCGTAAGAGGGGACCAGTCACTCATGGGGAGGGGACCCACCCAGCCAACGCCCCTGCCTGTCACTGGCCGGCATCACATATTGCAACACACCGCGAAGTGAGGGGTCCGGTCGTGGCACTCCAAACATGCCCCACATGTACTGCGGTCACATGGTACATGGTACATGTCACAGTCGGTGGGCCGCCGCCTGTGAAAACGTAACCTGACTTGGCATAACATCCAGCTACGGGAGATAATTGAGGCGTCATGCTGACGTCAGCGTCGGCAGGAGCCGGCGGACCAACTTGGATCCGATCGGAACCCGGATCCCGGATCCCACGATACATGGGAGCACCCATGGGGCTGCTAAGCACATTGGAAAGAGGGGTCAAAAGTTGACTCCGTTGCAGTATTAGGCAAGGACAATTGTGCGGTGATGCCGAAAAGATGGGCAATGATAGTATTGCAACAAGAAAATGCAGGCGACATGCGGAATGCTCAAACATCAACAAAGCTTTGATGGCATTAATGTTAGAAATCCTGCGTTGCGAAACTAGGAACCTTTAGTGCAATTAAGTATCGTCACCTTGGGGCGTCGGTAGCTCAGTGGTTACGCTGAGCGTCTGGCACGCCAGAGGTACAAGGTTCGATTCCCCGCGGTGCCCACCCTTCCTGCCAGGGTGAGAGGCAGGCGACGCCATATGGCCTCAGCTGCTGAGTGCGTCGTAACACCACCACCAAATATGATCATTTTTCCTGCTAGTTGCTGTATGGAGTCAGTCTTTTCCGGAAGGTTGAAACAAATATCCAAGGAAGTTGTATGTTGAACGAAATCATGTTGATTCGCACTTGGTTCCAAATTTCAGAATACTTGAGACAAGTTTTACTCCTGTATGGTAATTGCAAATGACGTGCCCCTGAGCCCATTCAAAATAACCAACGACCAGGTCCCAGTGTGCGCCTGGTGCGGCCACAGACTACAAGCAATACACGTAACGGCTGACGTGCATTGCTTGCTGCAAGCAATGCTGTATCACTTCGTGATTGCGGCTCTTTCACGCAAGCTCTGCAGCGGATGATACCTGAGCATATTGTCAGATCAGCTGGGTTGGCTGATAATCAGGCAGACGCAGTGGATGGTCAGGACAGCCAGGTGTACTGATGATCGGGCAGCCCCACAGTGGGTGGTCAGGACAGCCAGGTGTACTGATGATTGGGCAGACGTAGTGGATGGTCAGGACAGCCGGGTGTACTGATGATTGTGCATCTTCGCAGTGGTGGCTGACATCTTTACTCGGCTGGCCAGGGATCTGCCCTCCCTCGTGTTACTACCTTCACCCCCACCCCAAAAAAAAATTGGTGTGGGGAATACGGAAGTGTTTCCGGGTGCTCTTGTAGTCCTCGGACATCCCGTAACCGCTGCCACTCATTGTCTGATCCAGGATCCATCGGTCTTGCCACCCACTGACCTACGAGCAGGGAGGTCAAGTCCAGTGGCTTACCCGTCCGTTCTGTTTTATCGGAGTCCTGCGTTTCCTCGGCCCGTCCTCCGAGGTTGATGGAAGTATCGCGGGTTGAGGCATTTCAGGACTTCGACATTCAGGGTGTGTGCGACCACCTGACTGCACGGTGTCCTCTCACAAATAAGGGAGCATGGCATTCGAAGTTTTATGAGCACGCTTTTACAGCACTTTCTATCAGATGATGTTTTCCGGGTACATGTTGACAACCAATTGTCTAACAATATTAATGAAGTAAATGGCATTTCGCAAGGAAGCGTTTTGGCGAGACGCTTTTCGCTGTCATGATATGACATCCTCTTGTACGAGGTACCGATCATGACGCAATCTGCGATCCGATTGTTGGATTATATTTTGACTGCCGTTCTACTTATAGGGAGCATATTCAAAAGTTTATCGACCTATTTTTAAATCCATGAATATCTACAAATGTGTCCCGAATATCACACGGAGCTGATAAGAAGCATGTACATATGTATCGTTTTCCCATGCGATCCAAGTTGAACTACGCTTGCTTTGTGTATGACGGAGCATGCAAGAATAGTCGACTCATGCTGGACACAATGCACCATGTGACGCTTCGCCTAGTTACTGGAGCGTCTTCCGGAGCGTCCATCGATGCGTTTCGGACCTTGTCTGCGACAGCATTCTGGTAAGGACGGATGAGCCACCTCTTAAAAATGCCGGGCATGCGATGTGCCTGTAATTGTAGGCAGTTTCCTCAGCGTCCAACACACACTTGTGTTTTCGCGCCGGTTGTCCGGCCCATTTCGGGAAGAGAACGTGTCCCCTTTGGTGTGCGCATGCGCGGGCTGGTTCGGGAGAATGCAATGCAAGCCACGTGGGCGTCTCACAGCATTGCTTTCTTCTCACAGCTCGCTTGCTTTCACTGGTTGGCTGATGATGTTGCTTGTATTTCACTGTTTAACTGACGATTTATGGACGCTGCATGACCGACGCAATTGATGCGCCCCTGAACTCCAATAACCAACCAACTTGGGTTCGCGTTCCCTGAAGGATAGTGCGTACGGGCGCAATGCAGTCTATTTAACCTGTTAGTCGCAAGACATCTCCCTCCCTTGTGACAGAGTTGCCTCTGTTCTCAGGCACGTGGACACAGACACCCTGCACGAGTCCTTTCCATGCCGATCGCATTGATGTTCCCTATTGGTGTCGGTGACATAATCAGCTGTTGCGTTTGGTAACCATTGTGTAGGACTGTTTCAGTGCATCCGAAGCTGATGCACCATCAAACCGAATAACCATGATTGTTCACCCGCATGTGCATCGGCACGTTCTTTCTCGAACTCATCAAACTCTGATGAAATATATTAGTTGGCGAATCATGTAGTGCTTTAAGGTTAGTGGGGGGGGGCTACGGTCGTTACGAAGCGACTGATTTCTCCGTTTAATGCAGTTCCTTTTTCTGAACCTTCATTCATCTGCTCCTGCGGCGTTATTTTGTCTGCATCACACTCATTCATCATCGTATACTTTCTACTTAATATCCCTAGGCATTTACCGTATTTTCAATATTTCGATTATATTACGTTTGAGCAAGCAGAACCATTGCGAAGTGTGATTTCCCTTTGCATGCATTGCAGTCCAGAGCACAGTATGTAACAGTAAAATGCAATTGGCACTCCTTTCGGACCACACTACACACGCCTATATGTTATAGATTGCCCATATGTATTATACCTTTTACATATATGTATGCATATAGTCTGCCCATAATATATTAAGAGTTGAAGTAGCGAGTACCATTAATCGTGTGGAAACAATGCTATGCCCATATCGTCTCCTGAAGCTGGTCCATCTCACTCATTTTTCACTCGTGTTATCACAGTAGTGTGCTGCACTCAAAATGACAACCACACATGTAGACTGCCCCAACCGTATTCTAGGGAAATGGAACACGTCAGACCCCACCACCATGTATATATATATATATATATATATATATATATACATACATACATACATACATACATACATACATACATACATACATACATACATACATACACACACACACACACACACACACACAACATAGACGTCACGGATCCCGATACATGCTGGTAGATGCTGCAGCCTGCAGAATCAGCAGCCTCATCTCGTATATATTGCTGTGTTTCCCATATTTTGCCGTCCACCGTTGTTAGCGATCAATGTGACGGATCCTCTCACAGTCGTGAGAGCCGTGATTGGTCGATAAGCTCCTCCGTGATATCGGCCACCGTTGTCACACCTGGAGTGCAACAGAGCCTGTTATCCAGGTCAAATACGAGATCGACTGGCAACTCATGTCGCGGAAACTTGATATACAACATTACATTGCACATTATTACATAGCTGGCTCTCGTCACATATATGAATGGCAAAGAAATTCAGAATGCTGGATTTATAACTTAGTTTACGATAAGATCGGCCTGTCTTGCGATCGTTTATTCTTTGTATGCCGATTATATCGGATCATGCACCACCTACGATATCTATGGTTCCTGTGCATTGTCTATTCCTACCCATTCATTCATAGAATACGACACTCGCAAGTATCGTACAACATAGCTGCTCAATAAAAGGAGTCTTAGGCTCTGCTAGACTGTCGTGGAGTTGTGAAGTAAGCATTCCGTGTTTTTAGTTTCAATTCAAATAACTTTATCTTACCTTTGAACTCCATTTCGAACATCCTGTACCAGTTCTCCCATCGTCCCCGTTTATATCGCCCCGCTCTATTCCTCATCATCACACTCCATTCATTACCATTCAATTTGATTTCCCGCCACAAGGTCCGATTGCTCACCTCTGGGACTCACTTATTCACCCAGTCACATCTTCCCACCGAGACTTGCTTCTTCCCAGAGTCCGACATCTTCCTTCTGCATCCCGTATCTCCCCATCGAGTCCCATTTCCCACTGCAAAGTCCCACACCTCCCATTGAGTCCCATTGCTCACCACCAAGTCTCATTTCTCACTAGAAAGTCCCGCATCTCCCCATTGAGTCCCATTGCTCACCGCAAAGTCCCATTGTTCACCGCAGAGTCCCAAATCTTCCCACCGATACTCACTTCTCTCTACCGAGTTCAACATTTTCCTACTAAATCTCACATCTCACCGAGTCCCACATCTTCCTGAATCCCACATCTCCCCACCGAGTCCCATGGCTGACCACCGAATCCCACTGCTCACCGCAGAACCCCACATCTCCGCACCTAGTTCTATTGCTCACCACCGAGTCACATTGCTCACCGTCGAGTCCCACTGCTCACCGCCGAGTCTCATTGCTCACAGCAGAGTCCCATTGCTCACCACGAGTCCCATTGCTCACCATCGAGTCCCACTGCTCGACACCGAGTCCTATTGCTCACCACCGAGTCCACTGCTCACCACCGAGTCCCACATCTCACCACCGAGTACCACTGCTCACCGCAGAGTCCCATTGCTCACTACCGAGTCTCATTGCTCACCACCGAGTCCCATTACTCACCACCGAGTCCTGTTGCTCACAACCGAGTCATGTTGCTCACAACCGAGTCCGACTGCTCCCCACCGAGCTCCACCGTTCCCCACCGAGTCCCACATCTCCCCACCGAGTCCCACATCTCCCCACCGAGTCCCACATCTCCCCACCGAGCCCCACCGCTCCCCACCGAGCCCCACGGCTCCCCACAGAGTCCCGCTGCTCCCCACCGAGTCCCACATCTCCCCACCGAGCCCCACATCTCCCCACCGAGTCCCACATCTCCCCACCGAGCCCCACATCTCCCCACCGAGTCCCACATCTCCCCACCGAGCCCCACATCTCCCCACCGAGTCCCACATCTCCCCACCGAGCCCCACATCTCCCCACCGAGCCCCACATCTCCCCACCGAGTCCCACATCTCCCCACCGAGCCCCACATCTCCCCACCGAGTCCCACATCTCCCCACCGCGCCCCACCGCTCACCGCACAGTCCCATGGCGAGCCTGAGCTCGTCGCGCAGCAGCCGCAGCGCCAGCCGGACGCCGCGCTCGCCGTCGGCGGCCAGCGCCCACAGCACGGGCCGGCCGACGAACACGCAGCGCGCGCCCAGCGCCAGCGCCTTGAGCGCGTCCGTGCCGCGCCGCACGCCGCCGTCCAGGTAGACGGGGCAGCGGCCGGCCACGGCCGCCACCACGGCCGGCAGCGCGTCCACCGTGGCTAGACAGCCGTCCAGCTGGCGGCCGCCGTGGTTGGAGACGACCACGCCCTGCACGCCCAGCTCGGCGGCCGTGACGGCGTCCTCGGGCGTCATCACGCCCTTGACGATCACCGGCAGGCGCGTGACGTCGCGCAGCCAGGCGACGTCGCGCCAGCTCAGCGACGCATCGAACATGGTGGCGACGAAGTTGCTGATGCCGGACGCCTCGCCGGCCGATCCTTCGACGGTCTGCTTGTGCTCGGCGGTGAAGTTTGCCACGCTGTGGAGAGCGGTGCTTCACGTTGCGGTTGATACGGCCAGGTGAACACTGTGTAGAGGTTTTGACACGTGACGCAGGTGACCCTGGGAATGGCACACTTCGCGTCAAAGCGCCTGGCGACAAGCACTGTTCGACCGCCTTGTTGGACTACGTGAGAGAAAAGAGCCAGTGAAAGGTCATCTGGCTGTAAGCGGTCCATCCAAGGACACGAGCACGGAGCCGGAGAGCAGTCGTCACGTGTGGCGAGAGTGTCGACAGAGTAGGCGTGGCCTGTCGAGAATGAACCGCAGCAGCTCATCTCTGATGAGCCTCATGAGTGAGGCTGAGTCCTCAGAGATGAGTCCTCATCTCTGAGTGGACAGATCGCAGATCGGTGGCAGATTCAGGATATTGCCGTTTCCTCGCGGCGTGCGGCGGTTGACGTCTCACCTGAGGTGTGGCGGCAACTTGAAGCTGTTTCGGGCGTCGGCCAGTCGCCGGCCGAAGAGCTGGGCGTCTATGGTGAGCACGAGAGCCGAGAAGCCGGCGTTCTCAGCGCGGCGGATCATGCGCACTGTCAGCTCCCTGCGGCACAGTCGCCGTCAGCTCCCTGCGGTACAGTCGCCGTCAGCTCCCTGCGGCACAGTCGCCGTCAGCTCCCTGCGGCACAGTCGCCGTCAGCTCCCTGCGGTACAGTTCCCGACAGCTCCCTGTGGCACAGTCGCCGTCAGCTCCCTGCGGCACAGTCGCCGTCAGCTCCCTGCGGCACAGTCGCCGTCAGCTCCCTGCGGTACAGTCCCCGTCAGCTCCCTGCGGTACAGTCCCCGACAGCTCCCTGCAGCACAGTCCCCGTCAGCTCCCTGCGGCATGCCCCCCCCCCCCGTCAGCTCCCTGCGGCATGACCCCCTGTCATCTCCCTGCGATATGCGGCTGACTTTTGGTTCCCTGTGGCGTTATGGCATGCGGTTCGCTGCCATTTCTCCCTGCCATCGAACTTCTGTGATCGCTCTACGACTCACGCCCAACTGATGTCCATCTCCCGGTGATGCATAGCCTGCTGATATCCTGGCGGAGGATGACCCGCTGAGGTGGCTTTGACCGTATCGTGTCTGCTCTTCTGGGAGCGCATGCAGCATCCTGCCACGTTCAACATCACTGTTGTGCCATTGGATCATGGTAGGCTGGGTGGGATGCATTGGTCGGTCCCCTCCCAGCGGATATGCGAGGATGCTTTCCCGGTGTTGGACGTGTTAGTTAGCTGGTGGACTCGTTCTAGCCAGTCAGACTATTCAGTTCGGGATCCGCCGAGGCGGACCAGTCCGTGGACCGGACTGGTGTTTGGGAGGACCGGCCGGCGTCCGGACTGGTGCCTAGGACACCTGGTCGGCATCTGCAACGGCAAGCCCTAGGAAGGACTGACCTGCAGTCGGGCCGGGCTAGTTTTGGGAGGATTGGCCTGCAGCTGGACTGGACTAGTGTTTTGAACGAATGCCATGCAGTCAGACTGTGCTGACTGTGGAAGGACCGACCTGTCCTTGAGGACGTACAGCTGGAACCACTTGACGCCGTTGGGGGCCGCCGCCGCTACCTCTTCAATGCTGCTGGTCGATAAAGAGCTCAGGATAAAGATGGCACCCATCTTCTCGGCGGCTGCAGCACAGTCGTGGATTGATCAGACACCCAGCTAACGTGGAGACTCTGGATTGGAGCTTCTGGATTTCGTTTTTCGTTCTTTATCCCCCGAGTAGAATGCGTCATGGCTATCGCTTCCGATAGAAAAAGCGCAGTACGGCAACTGAGAAGGCCTTAGAGTTTACTCAGACTAGAGCTGCATTTAAATCACTTGCCAGTTCGACATACCGTCAATATCTTATCGGCCTGGTTCGAAATGTTGACATTAAGTCGAAGCGTTTCTGGTCATTTCTCAAATCATCAAAATCAACATCTCACTCTTCATCTACACTGATATGTCAAGACAAAACATGCAACAGTGATATGGATAGAACAAGTTGCTTAAGCAGCTGCTTCAGCAGCAAATTTTCGGACCCCATGTTGAAGTATTTCCGGAACCTCCAGCATTGAATGCGCCAGTCTTAGGTTGCTTTTATTTGCCGGCAGGCAAAGTTCAACGCATATTGCTTAAGTTGAACAACTGCAAGGCATGTGGAGGGGACGAGCTTAGCACTCGACTTATCGAGGAATGCGCCCATGAGCTTGCCGTGCCGGCCTTCCCTGGAACAAGGTATTTTTTTTTGCTGAGCAATGGAAGCAAGCAAACGCGATTCATGTGCATATAACGGGGACAGAATATCACCTGAAAATTATATGATTGTTTCGCTCTTTTACCACTGTGTTCCAACGTTTTAAAGAAAGTGGCTTGCTTGAACACTGCCGACCGTTTTTACCCTCGGAATAGCATGGCTTCTTATCTAGAGGACCATGCATTACCAATTTCACCCACTTCCTGAAGTGCGGGTGGAGTTCGAATGCCAGTGGTGCTCAAACGGATACTACTTATACGAACTATTTTTCCGCATTTACTAGCGTAAATCACAAACACCTGTTTTTCCAACTACGATATGCCATCAACGTTACTGGCCATGCCTTCCCGTGGATTTGTTCTTATCGTGCAAACCGGACACAGTGCGTAACTGGCAAACAGTCTGACTAGACTCCGGCTCCGTCCTGGATTCCAGAAGAAAGTATATGTGGTTCTTTATCGTTATGTGCTGTACCGCTGACATACCCATGTGCATGCGGATAAACGACACACTACTGACGATTTTAAGCTGTACCATGGTGTTGAATGTTCCGACAACTGTTTAGCATTGCAGCTGAAGATTGACCACTTGGTCATCTAGTCTCACGTTTTACACCTGAAAGTCAATCCAATTACCTAAAATGCAGTGTTATATATTTTACTCTACACAAATTACCCGTTTTGAGTCAGCATTCGTTAGACGGTGTTGCAGGCCCCGTAGGCGTTACGTTGGAGCGCCGAACTGAAGTACGCGATCTGGGAGTCATTCTTGACCCAAAACTCACATTTGCTAGCCACGTGCATTCAGTCGTCTCGAAGTCGAGGCGAATGCTTGGACAGGTTATTCGAAGCATGCAGCAGTCGCCCCGTTCCCGAGTACGATTCAGATTCAAGCCTTTGCTCAGTGCATGTAATGCACATGTTCTCTCCGTTATCGAACATGGCATTGTTGTCTCGTCGGGAGCGGCTATGTCTCATCTTCAGCGGCTTAAACGTATTCAGCATAAATTTCTCACATGGTTGGCCTGTCACGTGGACAAAGTTTCCCTGGATTTGAGCTATAGCCAGCTATCAGAATCTCGGCATGCATTTTCCAGTGGATCTTGACTTCATCACAGAGCAGCTCATTGCCAAACAGCGCCATTGAACCTTCAAATGAGAACATTGAGAGGATAATTTTCTGGGCAGGATAATGCTCTCGATGGCAAAAATCAGGAGCAGCATATTTTTCCAACTCTGGCCCATTGCGGACATTAGCGAGATATTCGACATGGTTGGCAGAGGACGATTTATTATGCTATCCCAATGGGCACACAGTGGTCGGAACATACAGACACCGCTGGCACACCGAGGGTGGCCCCCTCCCGTCGTGCGGCTTACCCCTGGCGCTAGCGCACTCTCCGTCCGGGTGGGCCATCCGCTGCATGGCCGTCGGCGCCACACCGATCGGCATGCTGACCTGCTGGCCTTGCACTGTCTGGGTCAGGTCAATGGTGGATATGTCCACCATGCCCCGTGGCCGCAGTCTGATCCTGCACACAGTCGGGCACCGTGGGCTCAAGACGCGCACTGACGTAATGGGGTGTACTGTTGACGTGCACCAGCTGTGTCGGTTCTGTTAGCGGAAGAGGTGAAAAAAATGTCCAGGTTGTCACCTACGCAGTGGCAGATATCACCAGACTGACGCATATTGACGGCTAACAGCAAACCCTTAACTACAGAGTAGCATACATCACCAGGCTGTCTGTCACATATTGACGGCTAACAGCAAACCCTTAACTACAGAGTAGCATACATCACCAGGCTGTCTGTCACATATTGACGGCTAACAGCAAACCCTTAACTACAGAGTAGCATACATCACCAGGCTGTCTGTCACATATTGACGGTTAACAGTAAACCCTGAACTGCAGAATGGCAGACACCACCAGGCTGACCCATATTGACGGCAAACAGGAAACCCTTAAATACAGAGTAGCAGACACCACCAGGCTGACCCATATTGACGGCAAACAGGAAACCCTTAAATACAGAGTAGCAGACACCACCAGGCTGACCCATATTGACGGCTAACAACAGACCCTTAACTACAGAGTACCAGTGGGCGCCAAATGACCGAGTAGTCGGCGCGCCCTTAAGCCCAAATAATCAATCAATCAATACAGAGTAGCAGACATTATCAGGCTGTCACATATTGAGGTTAACAGTAAATCTTGAACTGCAGTGTCAGACATCACCAGACTGACACATATTGACGGCTAACAGCAAACCCTTAACTACAGAGTAGCAGACACCACCAGGCTGACACATATTGACGTAGAACTGTGTGGGCAGTGTTGTGTGGACAGTGACACGGACAGCAGCGGCGCTGCCCGGTGGACAGTGGTGGTGCCCGGTGGACGGTAGTGCAGGCGGTGGTGTAGACAGTGGTGCAGGCACTATCTAGTGGTGCAGTGGTCTAGTGGACTAGTGCAGTGGTCTAGTGCAGGCGCTGGTTTAGAAGTTGGTGCAGGCGGTGGTTTAGACGGTGGTGCATGCAGTTGTGCAGGCGGTGGTGTAGGTGGTGCCGGTAGAAGGGCGTGGCAGCCCACTAACCTCTGATGCGCGGCAGCCCACTGATCTTTGGTACGTGGCAGCCCACTGACTTCTGATGCGCGGCAGCCCACTGACGTCTGGTACACAGCGGTGTTGTCCCGCAGTACTGGTGGCAGGGCGGGCGCGGCAGCCCACTGACCTCTGATGCGTGGCAGCCCACTGACCTCTGGTACGCAGCGGTGTTGTCCCGCAGTACCGGTGGCAGGGCGGGCGCGGCAGCCCACTGACCTCTGGTACGCAGCGGTGTTGTCCCGCAGTACCGATGGCAGGGCGGGCGCGGCAGCCCACTGACCTCTGGTACGCAGCGGTGTTGTCCCGCAGTACCGGTGGCAGGGCGGGCGCGGCAGCCCACTGACCTCTGGTACGCAGCGGTGTTGTCCCGCAGTACCGGTGGCAGGGCGGGCGCGGCAGCCCACTGACCTCTGGTACGCAGCGGTGTTGTCCCGCAGTACCGGTGGCAGGGCGGGCGCGGCAGCCCACTGACCTCTGGTACGCAGCGGTGTTGTCCCGCAGTACCGATGGCAGGGCGGGCGCGGCAGCCCACTGACCTCTGGTACGCGGCGGTGTTGTCCCGCAGTACCGGTGGCAGGGCAGGCGCGGCAGCCCACTGACCTCTGGTACGCGGCGGTATTGTCCCGCAGTACCGGTGGCAGGGCGGGCGCGGCAGCCCACTGACCTCTGGTACGCGGCGGTGTTTCCCGCAGTACCGGTGGCAGGGCGGCGCGGCAGCCCACTACGTCTGGTAGCAGCGGTGTTGTCCCGCAGTACCGGTGGCAGGGCGGGCGCGGCAGCCCACTGACCTCTGGTACGCAGCGGTGTTGTCCCGCAGTACCGGTGGCAGGGCGGGCGCGGCAGCCCACTGACCTCTGATACGCGGCGGTATTGTCCCGCAGTACCGGTGGCAGGGCGGGCGCGGCAGCCCACTGACCTCTGATACGCGGCGGTGTTGTCCCGCAGTACCGATGGCAGGGCGGGCGCGGCAGCCCACTGACCTCTGGTACGCAGCGGTGTTGTCCCGCAGTACCGGTGGCAGGGCGGGCGCGGCAGCCCACTGACCTCTGGTACGCAGCGGTGTTGTCCCGCAGTACCGGTGGCAGGGCAGGCGTGGCAGCCCACTGACCTCTGGTACGCAGCGGTGTTGTCCCGCAGTACCGGTGGCAGGGCGGGCGCGGCAGCCCACTGACCTCTGGTACGCGGCGATGTTGTCCCGCAGCGTCTGCTCGCCGTCGGCGCCGCTGTTGTAGTAGTCGAGGGCGTTCTTGTCCAGCCGCTGGGTCGCCACTCTCTCCAGGTCGGCGATGCACACCGCGTTAGTCATCGCGACAGCCGAGGTGCCTGCGGTCCGCTGATCCTGCGGTGGAACGTTCATTCATCAGTTGCCCCCCAACCATCACCACCGCTACCTATAGTGGCCGTTTCCAGGCATTCATTTATGATTTGCAATATGGGAGTGAGTGTAAGGGTTCGAACTTTCCGGGGCCATTTTCGGCCAATAGATTCATAGGAAAAGGCGAAGGCTTCCAAAATAAATGGGGTCACACCAGCGCCCGTGACTGTCCCTGACCAGTGCACCTGACCATCCCATTGCCAGCTCCGTGACTGTCCCTGACCAGTGCACCTCACCATCCCATTGCCAGGTCCGTGACTGTCCCTGACCAGCGCCCGTGACTGTCCCTGACCTAGCCCGTGACTGTCCCTGACCAGCGCACCTGACTATTCCATCTGACCATTCCATTGCCAGGCCCGTAACTGTCCCTAACCAGCACCCGTGACTGTCCCTGACCAGTGCTCGTGACTGTCCCTGACCAGTGCCCGTGACTGTCCATGACCAGCGCCCGTTACTGTTCCTGACCAGCGCCCCTGACTGTCCCTGATCAGCGCCCGTGACTGTCCCTGATCAGCGCCCGTGACTGTCCCTGATCAGCGCCCGTTACTGTCCCTGACCAACGCTCGTGACTGTCCTCTAATCACTGACCAACGGTCAGCTGGTTCAGCTGTCTGACATTGGTCAATGTCGGCGGGTGTCAGCTGCTCCATCGGCAAGGTCACCTTGACATACAGCCAGTCTCATACCGTGCACCAAATCTGCTGAGACAATCGCCTTGTTCCGGCGTGTGTAGGTGGAACAGCAGAAAAAGAAGACGACGTTGAGTAATAACAGCTCATTCCACGCTTCTTGATGTCCGAAACGATGGCGGTGATAGTCAGGACCTCGCGTTGATTTATGTTGATACGCACAACAGGAAGAACCAATTGTCGACCCGGTTCTCGGTTCGTCGGCGCAGCGGTCTGTCCCCAGCCAAATGAGGTCTGGCGGAGGGTCAGTCGCCGGATGGTGTCTGGCGGAGGCACAGCGGTCCGTCCCCAGCCAAATGAGGTCTGGCGGAGGGTCAGTCGCCGGATGGTGTCTGGCGGAGGCGCAGCGGTCCGTCCCCAGCCAAATGAGGTCTGGCGGAGGGTCAGTCGCCGGATGGTGTCTGGCGGAGGCGCCGGCAGGGACTGAGCGTCTGATCGTTAGGTTCCCTGTCGAGGGTGGGAGGAGTGATTTTTTTAGGCGTGCCGGATCATGAAGGTCATTTGCGGCGCCTTTAAAGCGAGCGTTTCGCAAGCAAAGCGCAGGCAAGTGTACATTTACGTTAAGGGAGTTTTACGTTATTGCGTGTGTGATGTTTTAGGTGCTGGGTGGGGGATATCTCCATGATGTCTAAATGGTTTTAGTTTTACTTTACTCCTCCGCAATATAGTTTGGAGCTGGGGTGGGTGGTGGTGGTGTTGAGAGTGACGAGAAAGTTCATTTTGCCAGGGTGCCGGCATTGGCCAACTCTTGTCGAAGAGCACCGAGGGATCATTACCGTGCGGACAAGGAGGTAATTGTCCCCACCGCCTATCACGCCGCCCGCCGCGTGTTAGTCGTTAGTAGCGGTTTAGTCCGAGCATGTCATGCAGGGTTGTCAGTTGGGTTAGTACGGTGTTGTGCAATTCGGCTCATCTACGTCCGCTGTACCTGTGGGTAGCCGTTTTTCGTTATGAGTTGCAAGGTAAATCTGCTCATCTACGTCCCCGATGGCTCCTAGGTAATCGTTTTACGTTATGCTATTTTTATTTTTATTTTCCTAAAGCAAGTCGGCTCATCTACGTCCGACGGCACCGCTAGGTAACCATTTATTTCTAATTAGAAGGCAAATCGGCTCATGTACGTCCGACGTCATTCTGGGATACCTATTTACGTGTTTCCTACGAGTGTTTCACCGGCATGCATTGCGTGTTGAAGTGAGTAATGGTGGTTTGGTGTCTATAGTATTTCTGCTAGTTTTGTGGCGTACGGATATTCAAATAGCTATTGAAGGGGTGCTGGGTGCTTGTCACCCAGAAGCGATGGAAGCGACAGGGTGATCCCCTCTCTTTGGCAGAATGCCTTAGGTGGTTGTTTTTGAAAGTTAAAGCTACCACAATCTAGCAGGATGTGGCCTATGCTTAATGTTGTGTTGCAAGTGTTGCAGTTAGGTGTTGTATGTTGATCACCCCTAGTTGAGGCAGCGTTAGTTTTGTGCAACCAGCTCTAGGTCTAGTGAGGAGGACCTCTTTTTGTTAATGAGATTGAGTTGATGTGTTCCATGTGCCTACCGTTGGTTTAACGTCGTGGGTGTGATTGGATTTGTGTTGTGTTGTGTCCATGTGTTCTGGTGCTGCTGGCGAATGTGGCGTTGTAAGAGTGATTTGCAATCGTATACCGAATATTCCATACTGGGGTAATTGTTCAGTGCTAAGAAGACTTGCTTTGCGAGCCGGTCTGCTTCTTCGTTACCTGGGATGTTGGCGTGGCCCGGAATCCAGAGGAAGGAATAGTTCACGTTTACGTTATGGGCCACGATTTGTTGGATTATGTCAATGACTTGATGTGGACAGTCGTGGGTGTCGCTAATTGACTGCAGGACGGATTTGGAATATGAGCAAATTACTACGTCCCTAGCTTTACGCCTCATGAGAATGGAGATAGCGGCCAGAATGTTCATTGCTTCAACGGAGTAGATGGAGAAGTTATCCGGTAGACGCTTGGAAAGTCTAAGGCCTGGTCCAGTGATGCCGATGCCTACCTTAACCTCGTGGTTCGACCCATCCGTGAATACGAGTGTTTTGTGATTGTAGTCATCAGCGAACTTGTGGAAGATGCGAAGAGTTTCCGCCGATGTGATGGTCGATTTCTTTTCCGAGAGCAAGTACTCGACCTTTGGTTAACCGAGTTCCCAGAATGGCCTAGTGGGGAGGGTCGAGCTGCAGTGGTTGGCATTGTGCGGTTAGGATCTGAGGGAGCCATGGCCATTTGAATACTATATGGTGGAAGTTTGCACCCAAATCGGCTCTTGTATCTGTTTGGCGTAAGGCAACACTTTGCCGGATGATTTTTAATGAATTTGGTTTTAATGTGGCAGCGGCACAGCTGTTGTGTTCTGAAGTACAGTGGAGGCGTGTTTGAGTCCACTAGAAGACTGGCTATCGGTGTGGCGCTGAGGGCACCTGTGGCTGCTCTGGTACAGTCGTTTGGGAATATTTCTAACTTTTTGCTCTGGCTTTCTGAAATGGTGGCAAAGACGATGCTGTTGTATTCCAGGATGGGCCGTATGATTGATTTGTAGAGTCGTAGTGTTTTCCTGTCCCCGCCCCAGTCTGTGCCTGCAAGTGCACGGAATACGTTGTCGCGCTTCGTACATCGCTGTCGGGGGTCCTCCGCAGGGCTATTTACACTAGAGCAGCTTGTCCTGTGTCGTCATCAGATCCGGTGCAGATTCGCCTGGGCTGGCAACTCAGCCGGGCGGGGGGGGGGGGGGGGGGGGGGGGGGGGGGGGGGGGGGGGGGGGGGGTGTGTGTGTGTGTGGTGTGTGTGGTGGTGTGTGTGTGTGTGTGTGTGTGTGGTGGGTGGGTGTGTGTGTGTGTGTGTGTGTGTGTGTGTGTGTGTGTGTGTGTGTGTGTGTGTGTGTGTGTGTGTGTGTGTGTGTGGTGTGTGTGTGTGTGATTACACATGTGTGTGATTGCACATTGCATTCCGATGTCCTGTGTACGTGGCTGTCGCCGTACTGCGCAAGTTTAATTATGTGGGCAATGAGGCCGGCGCGTGTGCGATTTGACGATCCGTCGGCTTCTGGCGCCAGGCTGGCACCGCCCGGCTGACGAGCTGGGACCTGCCGGACGACAAGCTGGTGCGTGTGGTGGTGTGAGTGCGCGCTGCTACAATATCTCCCACACCATCAAAAAGAGCATTTTTGTGGGTATACAAAATGCGGGAGACCGGTGCCTAATTGGCGGAGGGCAACAATACGGAACGGACCGTGCGACTAACATCGTTCCGCGTGTGACATGCGGTAAGCAAGCGATCGCGGGGCGTCCCTGAATGGGTAAAACGGCGCAAAACAAGTGGCAACAAGCAAGAGCACAGTATGCAGTAAATCAACATGAAAATCCGAACGTACAGACAGAGGTACACATATGACACAAGAAACGCAAGATACATAAACATACACGAACACTCGAGGACGCTGCTGCTGTGAACATTTCGACGGCAACGTCGACGACTTTGGCACGACCCGGCACGCACGATCATCGTGCCCGGACGCTGGCGGGTGCACTCGTAGGGGTGGCAATGTTGGCCTCACACCGATTTGCCGTTTCGAGGGGAGGGGAGGCTGATTGCGGCTCGTAGGGCGCAATCCAGCTATGACCGTCGGCTATGTGACCTTTGCAGTCGATGCGCCCCTAAACTACAGCTATGTCCGTCGGTCTGATGGGACGGCGGCTCGTAATGCCCCTGTCGCCATGACGGGTGAGGGGTAGCCGGGTACGGTTCCGGCCCCCCTGACGGGTCCGACTGCGAAGGCTGCTCCATCGACCGCTGGGAGGGCTGAGGCTGGCGTAATTCTATGGCTGGTTCATCGGAGGGATCCTGGCGTAATACAGGGGTAAATCTGAGAAAACTATAACTGAATGGCCGTCCTGGGCAACACGCTTCAACACACAGGATCAAGATAACAAGGGAGAAGACACCCAGAGTCAGAATGAGAAGCCAATAACGATTGAAAAAGATGGGAGATGGTCCCTGACTTGTTTCAAAGGTTTCATTTCGATATCATTGAAATAGGTGGTAGTTGGAATGCCTTCAATGTTAATAGGGGAAAAGATTGGTTGGTTGGTTATTTGAGTTTTACGGCGCATCGATTAGGTTTGGTCATTTAGCGCCCACTGGGGGGAAAGACCGTGACATTGAGCGGGGTATATCGCGAAGGGATCGGGGAGCATTCTTAACGTCTAAGGTTCATTTAGTACCAAATTTTTTAAAACAAAAAAAAAAAAAACCCAAAAAAAAAAAAAAATTTTTTAATTTTTTTTTGGGGGGTTGTTTTTAATTTTTCAATTTTTTAAACTCCCAAATTACCACCCCCCCAAAACTGGTTTCAGATGGAGCGTTCATAACTTCCAAGGTTCATTTAGTACCAAAGTTCATAACGTTAAAAAATAGTTCTTCAGTTGTCCGCTAGAGGAGCCAGCGGAACCTTGGCGGTGAAATCGTGCGGCTGTGTCTCCGCTTGCTGTCAACAGGTGGCAGGATTGTGCGATTATTGTCACATGGCACCTCGCAAATGTGCTGCGAAATGTAGTCTGGTGATTTCTTCTGGTGTGTGTTCTGAAATTTTGTCCAGCTCCCCCAGAGGCGAACACATTTCCTCAGAGGGTCGCCTTCGGTGGGAAAATTCACCAAAGTTCATTTACATTTGGATGGAAAATCCGTTCCAATGGGGTGGAGGAGGGTCCTTCCCGGTCAGAGCGGCGCCACCTTACTCTGTGGAGCGGCGGTGAAGACTGCCATGGCACGCTGGGGAATGGGGGTATCGGGACGTCGCTGTTTATCAGTTCTTATCAGCTACCTCGACGGTCCCCAAATGCCAGAACTCTGGACATTGACCATGAGGGGTGCGGCTCACTGGCTCTGCGGCTCACATCAGTGATGTTTTGGACATGACTAATGATGCAATACAGATGCTAGACCCGGCATTTGACCTCAGGTCACCTATATAGCATCACTTTATCAGGCCAGTTACCTGTTCCAGTTATCGGAACCGGGCCGCTCGCCCGACTGCTCCGTCGGGCGGCTCGGCGCAATCGGTTTCGCGAAGAAAGGAGTGAAGTGCATGAATGAAGTATGAAAATGCTTGGGTACACAACGATAAACAGTAGTTTTCAGGATGTGTAGGGAGTAACATTCAAAATGACATCAATCGCATGACAGTCATTTGCACTTCTGGCAACATTCCAGTTGACGCAAGTTGGGTTCCATTAACCTGTTTGAACTTGACCTGACGACCTTGGTGACCTAATATGACCTTGAAACTATATAGCATAGCAATATACATCACACAAGTCGCTAGTGTTGCCAAGAACACTTCCCTTTTGCTGATATACGGGAAGCGCATCAGCGCCGATTTTTGTGGTCTGGCGCTACGAAATGTCGACTTCAACGGCCTCTAACACGGAAAAAAAATCGGGCGATTTCCGTGTTTCTTGCCTTAAACGACGCGCCGGACATTTCTAAGCATGTACACAAAACATGGCGTATATTGACCGGTCAAATCGGGAGTTATGTACGAAAACCGGAGGGGTTGGCGGATTTCTCCCCCCCCCCCTCCAATGCACGTGTTAACCTTTGCTGCCCTTCGTCCGAAGCATTGCGTCTTGGCAGGCTGCAGTGGGACGTACTTGGTGTGCATGTGCACTTACCATCAAATCCCAAAACTGCTCATGTCCGTTCTCGGCCTTCCCGGTCTCAAATACCGTAACCTCCTCGATCACGCTGTATGTGGCACAGAAAACCGTGATTGCATGATGCACAACTGTGAGGACTGCCCTGCTGAAGACGGGGTGATGAGCTTTCTGAGGATTTTCCTCTCCGACAAATCAGGAGAAGAGAGTGAAGATGATTCAGCCCCAGATGATGACATGGACAATGAGATCAGGTACAAAAATGGATGAGCATGCGTCGCTGTACACTCGTAGAAATAGTCTAGACCAAAGAGGAAAGCATGATATGTTTTAGCCAGCAAACCGCGAAGCTGACCAGACATCACTTTGTGGCTAACAAACAAGGTCGATACTTCACCTACACAAAGGCGACTTACTGCCAAGGAGGGCGAAGTGATTGTCCGGTGCGATTTCGCTGAACATTATTCATTTGTGGTGCAGGATACAGCTCGAGGCTTCCATTGAGATTCGCCCCGGTGTACGGTGCACCCGTTTGTAGTGTACTGGCGTGAGGACGAGGTACTTTGCCATCAGAGCTACTGCTGTATCTCCGACTGCACACAGCACAACACCGCCAGGGTGCATGCGTTCCTGCAACAGTTTATCCAAGAAATTCGGACTGATGTACCTGACCTCAAAAAATATTTATTTGAGAGACGGTCGTGCTGCACAGTATACGAATAAGCATAACTGCATCAATGTGTGTCACCGTCAGACAGATTTTTGGATACCCTATGAGTGGCATTTGTGTGTCACATCTCATGGCAAGAGCGCTTACGACGGTATCGGGGACACAGCCAAGCGTGCCGCCGCTCAAGAGAGCCTCAAGCGCCCGCTCAACAACCAGGTACAGACGGAGGAGGGCATGTATACTGCATGAGTATCCGTCGCACAAGCTAGTCAACTGCATCTAGTTCATAGTTATATCAAAGCAGGAGGCAATGAACTCCACAACCCACCTCATCGAGCGCTTTTTGAAAGCCGTCACGGCGAAGGGAACACAGGTGTACCACAAGTTCGCACCAGTGACCCACATAATCGAAATAGTTCATTAAATGTCTACCGATGCGTGGCATGTGTTAATGGTAGCTGGGTGAAGTGAGACGTGTTAGTGTGCGCTCTGATACATATTTTGTTGATTGATATCGCAGGGTCAGATCATCAGTCTGAACTGGGATTCTGACAAGGTATGGGATGATCTGCAGATCTGTAGATCATCACATTGCATTACATTATAATACTGTACTGCAACACATTTTTGTATTCCATCGCATTGTGTAATTATGCTACTTGATTTTATTACACTGATGTAGACAGTTCACGATCCGATTCGACTCATTTCAGGCTCAACATGTCTCAACGAATGCGTCCGCGCCGAATTTGTCCTCCAACAGTTCACGATGAATGCGCTTACTCAGTCAATGACGTTGATCTTTTCGGTTCCAGAATGTGGGGTTTGTAACACCAGAAAGTTGGTATTACAGTGGCTGGCGGAGTGGCTGATATTACAGTGGCTGGTGAACTGCTTGATAACAAATTTGGCGCGGACGCATACATTGCCACATGCTGAGCCTGAAATGAATCGCATTGGATCATGAGCCGTCTACATCGATGTAATAAAATGAAGTAACAGAATTGCACAATGCAATGCAATACAATAATTTGTTACATTACAGTATTATAATGCAATGCAATGCAATGATCTACAGATGTGCAGATCATCCCATACGTTGTCAGAATCCAAGTTCAGACTGACGATCTGTCACTGCGATAATATTAATCAACACAATATGTATCAGCGCGCACACCAACACGTCTCACTTCACCCAACTTCCATTAACACACGCCCCGCATCGGTAGGCAGTTCATGAACTATTATGGTGCTGCGAGTCACTGGTGCGAACTTGTGGTACCCCTGTGTTCATTTCACCGTGATGGCTTTCGGGAAGCGCTCGGTGAGGTGGGTCGTGACGTCCATTTCCTCCTGCTTTGATACAAATATGAATTTGATGCAGCTGGCTAGCTTGCGCAACAGATACTCAAACACGTTCTCCCCCGTCAGTATCTGGTTGTTAAGCTGGCGCTTGAGGCTCTCTTGAGCCGCGGCACGCTTGGCTGTGCCCCCGATGCAGTCGCAGGCGTCCATGCCATTAGATGTGACATAAAAGCCACTCACAGGGTACCCCAAAATCTGCCTGATGGTGACACACATTAACGAAGCCATGCTTGTTCGTATACTGCCGTCTGTGAAATACATATTTTTAGAGGTCAGGTACTGCGGTCCGAATGTCTGGGATAAGCCGTTGCAGGAATGCATGCACCATGTCGGTGTTGTGCTTTGTGCCGTCAGAGATACAGCAGTAGCTCTGATGGCACAGTACATCGTCCTCACGCCAGTGCACTATAGTCCATAAACGAGTGCCCCGTGCACAGGGACGAATCCCAGTGGAAGCCTTGAGCTACATCCTGCACCACAAATGAATCATTTTCGGCGAAATCGTACAAGACAATCACTTCGCCCTCCTTGGCAGTAGCCTTTGCGTAGGTGAAGTGCTGGCCTTGTTTGTCAGCCACAAAGGCTAAAGTCAGGTCAGCTTCACGGTTTGCTGGCTCAAATATCGCATGCTTTCCTCTGGTCTAGACTATTTCTGCGAGTGTGCATCGATGTGTGCTGATCCATTGCTTGTACCTAATCTAAGTATCCATGTCATCATCTGGGGTTAAATCACCTTCACTCTCTTCTGATTTGTCCGCGAGGAGAATCACCAGAAAGTTCATCACCCCGTCTTCGCCAGGGCAGTCCCCACAGTTGTGCAACAGGCAATCAGTTTTCTGTGCCACATACAGCGTGATCGAGGAGGTTACGGTTTTTCAGACCGGGAAGGTCGAGAATGGATATGAGCAGCTTTGGGTTTTGATGATAAGTGCACATGCACACCGAGTGCATCCCATTGCTGCCTGCCAAGACGCAATGCTTCGGATGAAGGGCAGCAAAGGTTAAGACGCCGGTGCGAGGGTTTTCATAGTTCTGCATGTGTAGATCATATATCTCACACAAATTTTCCAAAGCAAGCCTTTTCTGACCTCTACTTTTGGTTCCATCAACCTGTCGCACCGTGACACTTGCCGAGACACATCTGGCTGATCTGATCAGACTCATAAAATAGCTTTACTTTCACCTTGACTGCCTCCGATGCCCTCAGAAATTTCCTTGCTTCACAGGCAGCACGTTCACCGATAGTGAGCAGTGAGCACTGGGCATTCAAACACGGTCCCACCCTTGTTTGTACCCTTCCTGATATTTCACTACCTTCGTATATTTTTATTTTTGCGAGGTAATAAATGGTTGTGCGAATGGTTCCTCGGTTATCGGAATGCGATTGATATATTGTGGATGCTTCTCTCCCCTTGTAGGGCACAAAATGACCTCAGTAGTCGAGGCGCCCTAAAACCCAAATAACTAACTAACTCTCTCCCCTTGTAATTCATGGTAAGGTATAACTCCTAAATCATCTACTACCACAATTTGGAGGCATTTCTGTCATTGTGTTTAACCCTTGACCTCACGAGTTAGAACACTTGTGCAACACAACATTCAAGATCAGATGACTAATATTATCATCCCATCACGTGCCTCGAACTTCAAAAGCCGTGTATTTCAGTAATATACCGTTCAAAAACATATTTATACAGGCCACGATAAACTAGCGCAAAAACAACCATGCATGCCTAATTTTGAACGGATATGTAGTTTTAGGAGCAAGCCCCTATTTTAATTTTATGCTTCGAAAGATAAGATATCGTTCAGGGGTCCGCGGTAGCTCAGTTGGTAGAGCGCCGGACTCTTGATCGCAAGATTGTGGGTTCGAATCTCACAACCGACGGCGTTTACCGAGTCCACCCGCGACCAATCGACGTGAGAGATTGGCGACGCTATATAACCTAGCGGTTGAATGCGTCGTACAAGAACCCAAGGTTCTTCTTGGACGCGCCGTCCGTCCCACACAGCTGAGAATAGCATCACTGGACGTGCCGTCCATCCCACCCGTCTGAGAGTGGCATCACTGGACGTGCCGTCCATCCCACCCAGCTGAGAATAGCATCACTGAACGCGCCGTCCATCCCACCCGTCTGAGAGTGGCACCACTACCTCGTAGTCGGCGCGCCGTTAAGCCGAAATAACAAAACAGAGTGGCATCACTGGACGCGCCGTCCATCCCACCCGTCTGAGAGTGGCATCACTGGACGTGCCGTCCATCCCACCCAGCTGAGAATAGCATCACTGAACGCGCCGTCCATCCCACCCTTCTGAGAGTGGCATCACTACCTCGTAGTCGGCGCGCCGTTAAGCCCAAATAACAAAACAGAGTGGCATCACTGGACGGTGCCGTCCATCTCCCACCCAGCTGAGAGTGTCATCACTGGACGTGCCGTTCGTCCCACCCAGCTGAGAGTGGCATCACTGGACGTGCCGTCCATCCCACCCAGCTGAGAGTGTCATCACTGGACGTGCCGTTCGTCCCACCCAGCTGAGGGTGGCATCACTGGACGTGCCGTTCGTCCCACCCAGCTGAGAGTGGCATCACTGGACGTGCCGTTCGTCCCACCCAGCTGAGAGTGGCATCACTGGACGCGTCGTAGATTTGATAAGTTAGGTTCATAATTCCCGAGTTCAAAAATACACGCTCGATTACTTGGTCGTGAAGCTGTTTTTAGAGGTTGTTTTGAATCCTTTAAACCTTCAATTAACAGTCGGAATCGTCGAATGATACAATTTTCAGCCCTGGGAGATGACTAATTGATGGCTCCCCGACTAATCAATCAGCTCAAGCGATTCCTGCCCGCGCCGTGTGCTCCTTTGCTTTCCATCGAAATCTGCTGCAATTTCCACAAAGGAGACTTTCGGTTTTCTCCTCCGTCGCGAGGTCACCAGTGGACCACGATCAGCTTTGCCGGTTTCAATTTTCCAAATAAATTTGCCGCCGTACAGTTCTCGATTTGAGCTCTCCATTAACATCGTGACAGACTACCGTTACCAGAGGCGTCCTTAGTGCAGCTACATCCGATGCACTACTTCCGAATGCCAGCCGCCGTATCAGGGCTGGTTTGTGCCCGTAGTAGGGCGAACTAACGTGCCGACGGTACGGCGTACTATACTACAGCTGTGGAAAGTGAAATGCCAGCGGAGAACAGTCGATGATTTCATCTAGTTTGCTTTCCAATGCTTCCCCGATCATTGTTGCAGGATGTGTGCAACCGCTTGTCGATCCCTGTGGCATCACCCGTGATTGCCATGGTACTGTCCGCTATTCGCTCAGTGTCCCCCGGGCCGCATCACGTGGCGTGACACTCCGCGGCCGGCGCGTTACGCCACGTGCGTGACAGCTCAAACGGCTGCCGGAGCTGCCGGCACGGTGGTGCAGGGCTCGCCACTGGGTGGTGGCGGGTACACACCACACGGCTCACCTGTCACCACACCAGTTGGTCCCGGCACAGTGGTGCAGGGCTCGCCACTGGGTGGTGGGTACACACCACACGGCTCACCTGTCACCACACCAGTTGGTCCCGGCACAGTGGTGCAGGGCTCGCCACTGGGTGGTGGCGGGTACACACCACACGGCTCACCTGTCACCACACCAGTTGGTCCCGGCACAGTGGTGCAGGGCTCGCCACTGGGTGGTGGCAGGTACACACCACACGGCTCACCTGTCACCACACCAGTTGGTCCAGGCACAGTGGTGCAGGGCTCGCCACTGGGTGGTGGGTACACACCACACGGCTCACCTGTCACCACACCAGTTGGTCCCGGCACAGTGGTGCAGGGCTCACCACTGGGTGGTGGCGGGTACACACCACACAGCTCACCTGTCACCGCACCAGTTGGTCCCGGCACAGTGGTGCAGGGCTCGTCACTGGGTGGTGGCGGGTACACACCACACGGCTCACCTGTCACCACACCAGTTGGTCCCGGTACAATGGTGCAGGGCTCGCCACTGGGTGGTGGCGGGTACACACCACACAGCTCACCTGTCACCGCACCAGTTGGCCCCGGCACAGTGGTGCAGGGCTCGCCACTGGGTGGTGGCAGGTACACACCACACGGCTCACCTGTCACCACACCAGTTGGTCCCGGCACAGTGGTGCAGGGCTCGCCACTGGGTGGTGGCAGGTACACACCACACGGCTCACCTGTCACCACACCAGTTGGTCCCGGCACAGTGGTGCAGGGCTCGCCACTGGGTGGTGGCGGGTACACACTACCCGGCTCACCTGTCACCACACCAGTTGGTCCCGGCACAGTGGTGCAGGGCTCGCCACTGGGTGGTGGCGGGTACACACCACACGGCTCACCTGTCACCACACCAGTTGGTCCCGGCACAGTGGTGCAGGGCTCGCCACTGGGTGGTGGCGGGTACACACCACACGGCTCACCTGTCACCACACCAGTTGGTCCCGGCACAGTGGTGCAGGGCTCGCCACTGGGTGGTGGCGGGTACACACCACACGGCTCACCTGTCACCACACCAGTTGGCCCCGGCACAGTGGTGCAGGGCTCGCCACTGGGTGGTGGCGGGTACACACCACACAGCTCACCTGTCACCACACCAGTTGGCCCCGGCACAGTGGTGGCGGGTACACACCACACGGCTCACCTGTCACCACACCAGTTGGTCCCGGCACAGTGGTACAGGGCTCGCCACTGGGTGGTGGCGGGTACACACCACACGGCTCACCTGTCACCACACCAGTTGGCCCCGGCCGCCTCTGCGCGCGTCGCCTGCCGCCCCGACTCCACCACTCTGCGGGGGCCGGACCGTGGGGCTCCGCTGTGGAGCCAGCCGCGATGCCAGCCAACGTCGGACGGGAGGCCGGTCAGAGCCGACGGACCGTCCGAGCGCGGCGCGCCGCTGACCGATGTCGGCTGACAGCGCACTCGCCGCAGCGTCACCGCGCGCCGCCACTGGTGGTGACGTCACGACCAGCTGTCGGCAAGGTTGCCGCTGGGCCGGCGCCTTGCTTTCGTCAGCCGCACTAGTTCTTGGCAATAGAGGCGCGTTCCAAAACTAGTGAAGCCCCGTCACGTTAGGCACGTCGGGATCACGGTGTGTCACGTTAGGCACGTCGGGATCATGGCCCGTCACGTTAGGCACGTGATCACGGTCCGTCACGTCAGGCACGTCTGGATCACGGTCCGTCACGTTAGGCACGTCTGGATCACGGTCGGTCACGTTAGGCACGTCTGGATCACGGTCGGTCACGTTAGGCACGTTTACAGCGGCAATGTACTGTCCCGCGTATCGCCGCAGGGTGTTCCTGGTCTAGATTACGTCGTTCTTGGCTTCAACTAAAACACGCCAGATATGCGTATACAAATGGTATGGTTGTTTATGTTTGTAATTGATACTTGACTAGCTTCAATGAGTTATTATAGTTTTACATTACGAAGAACCATTTGTTATTTGGTAGTGGGCAGAATACTATGCTTAGCACATGGTTTTCACGAATGCTTTTAATTAAGCTATTGTGTTCCAAACCCCGTACTCCCAAATATAACAGCCGAAATCAGTCGATGTGTAGGTCCTTATCCTAAATTTTGCTGCTAATATTTGTTGTTTCGACGGTGTGAGCATGTATGGGATTATCGTATATATATATATATATATATATATATATATATATATATATATATATATATATATATATATATTATATATATATATATATATATGTATATATATATATATATACATATATATATATATATATATATATATATATATATATATATATATATATATATATATATATATATATATATATTTATATATAAAAATATATATATATATATATATGTTCTGTGAACATCTATGAAGTGTTTTTGTATCAATTTCATGTCCCCCAAAGGCTTTACCCGTATTCCTCGTTATTTTAACCATTCCACTAATTTTGTCATGTGCCAGTCATGCGTCGAGCTTGTGGAGGTAGGTGTCGTGTCCACATGACTCGGTATGCGTATCGTTATTTGTTGATATTCGCACTTTTAGTTATTCTGATTTTAGCAGCATCGCTGAGGATTAGCATAGCAGCATAGCAATAGCAGACTCTCTCTTTTGTTATGGGAAGGTTGAGGGAATTTCAATTACTACTTATATCTGCTAATTTATCCTTGGTATCATGCCAGGTGTTATCGCTCTACCTTGCTCCTGGACCTGTGAGATCTGACAGCACAAATCCATCGTAAACACGGCTCTTGTTTACGTTATCTGCTCTGGTTCTTGGCAGTGGAGACGTGTCCAAAAGTGGTGAACCTCCTCGGAATGCCTCACTGCTAGAAGGCATGTTTTTACCGCTACACTTATCCACATCACCACTTCGTTACAAAACATCACAACAAAGAATACCTTTCGAAGGCGTCGACTATCGCTGACCATCTCGGCGTACTGACTGACTGCGGAGCAGCGAGCAGGCGAAAGCACCGTCACATGCGCTAGGTCGCAATATTCGTCGGAACGCTCTCAGCCAGGCAACGGCTGACTGTTGTGTTGTTCAGGTCACAGTACCAGGCGTGAACTACACCAACCAGCAGTACCAGCAGTACCAGCAGTGGGGCTACAACAGCTGACTGTTGTGTTGTTCAGGCCACAGTACCAGGCGTGAACTACACCAACCAGCAGTACCAGCAGTACCAGCAGTGGGGCTACAACAGCTGACTGTTGTGTTGTTCAGGCTGCAATACAAGGCGTGGACTACACCCACCAGCAGTACCAGCAGTACCAGCAGTGGGGCTACAACAGCTGACTGTTGTGTTGTTCAGGCTGCAATACAAGGCGTGGACTACACCCACCAGCAGTACCAGCAGTACCAGCAGTGGGGCTACAACAGCTGACTGTTGTGTTGTTCAGGCTGCAATACCAGGCGTGAACTACACCAACCAGCAGTACCAGCAGTACCAGCAGTGGGGCTACAACAGCTGACTGTTGTGTTGTTCAGGCTGCAATACAAGGCGTGGACTACACCCACCAGCAGTACCAGCAGTATCAGCAGCGGGGCTATAACAGCTGACTGTTGTGTTGTTTAGGCCGCAGTATCAGCAGTGGGGCTATAACAGCTGACTGTTGTGTTGTTTAGGCCGCAGTATCAGCAGCGGGGCTATAACAGCTGACTGTTGTGTTGTTTAGGCCACAGTACCAGGCGTGAACTACACCAACCAGCAGTACCAGCAGTGGGGCTACAACAGCTGACTGTTGCGTTGTTCAGGCTGCAATACAAGGCGTGGACTACACCCACCAGCAGTACCAGCAGTATCAGCAGCGGGGCTATAACAGCTGACTGTTGTGTTGTTTAGGCCGCAGTATCAGCAGTGGGGCTATAACAGCTGACTGTTGTGTTGTTTAGGCCGCAGTATCAGCAGCGGGGCTATAACAGCTGACTGTTGTGTTGTTTAGGCCGCAGTATCAACAGCGGGGCTATAACAGCTGACTGTTGTGTTGTTCAGGCTGCAATACAAGGCGTGGACTACACCCACCAGCAGTACCAGCAGTATCAGCAGCGGGGCTATAACAGCTGACTGTTGTGTTGTTTAGGCCGCAGTATCAGCAGTGGGGCTATAACAGCTGACTGTTGTGTTGTTTAGGCCGCAGTATCAGCAGCGGGGCTATAACAGCTGACTGTTGTGTTGTTTAGGCCGCAGTATCAACAGCGGGGCTATAACAGCTGACTGTTGTGTTGTTTAGGCCGCAGTATCAGCAGCGGGGCTATAGCAGCTGACTGTTGTGTCGCTCAGGCCGCAGTACCAGGGCGTGGACTACACCCACCAGCAGTACCAGCAGCAAGGCTATGACGCTGCTGCGGCCGCTGCCGCCTATGACGCTCAGCACCACTACCAGCAGCAGGAGCAGATGTTGCTGCACCAGCAGCAGCTGCAGCAGCAGGTGGTCGTTCAGGTCAGTAGTGCTTTTATATATACATACATATATATATATATATATATATATATATATATATATATATATATATATATATATATATATATATATATATATGCATATATATATAGCATATATATATATATATATATATATATATATATATATATATATATATATATATATATATATATATATATATATATATATATATATATATATATATATATATATATATCTCTCTCTCTCTCTCTCTCTCTCTCTCTCTCTCTCTCTCTCTCTCTCTCTCTCTCTCTCTCTCTCTCTCTCTCTCTCTCTCTCTCTCTCTCTCTCTCTCTCTCTCTCTCTCTCTCTCTCTCTCTTCTCTCTCTCCCTCTTCTCTTCTCTCTCTCTCTCTCTCTCTCTTATCTATATATATATATATATATATATATATATATATATATATATATATATCTCTCTCTCTCTCTCTCTCTCTCTCTCTCTCTCTCTCTCTCTCTCTCTCTCTCTCTCTCTCTCTCTCTCTCTCTCTCTCTCTCTCTCTCTCTCTTATATATATATATATATATATATATATATATATATATATATATATATATATATATATATATATATATATATATATATATATATATATATATATATATATATATATATATATATATATATATATATATATATATATATATATATATATATATATATATATATATATATATATATATATATATATATATATATATATATATATATATATATATATATATATATATATATATATATATATATATATATATATATATATATATATATATATATATATATATATATATATATATATATATATATATATATATATATATATATATATATATATATATATATATATATATATATATATATATATATATATATATATATATATATATATATATATATATATATATATATATATATATATATATATATATATATATATATATATATATATATATATATATATATATATATATATATATATATATATATATATATATATATATATATATATATATATATATATATATATATATATATATATATATCTCTCTCTCTCTCTCTCTCTCTCTCTCTCTCTCTGTCTCTCTGTCTCTCTGTCTCTCTGTCTCTCTGTCTCTCTGTCTCTCTGTCTCTCTGTCTCTCTGTCTCTCTGTCTCTCTGTCTCTCTGTCTCTCTGTCTCTCTGTCTCTCTGTCTCTCTGTCTCTCTGTCTCTCTGTCTCTCTGTCTCTCTGTCTCTCTGTCTCTCTGTCTCTCTGTCTCTCTGTCTCTCTGTCTCTCTGTCTCTCTGTCTCTCTGTCTCTCTGTCTCTCTGTCTCTCTGTCTCTCTGTCTCTCTGTCTCTCTGTCTCTCTGTCTCTCTGTCTCTCTGTCTCTCTGTCTCTCTGTCTCTCTGTCTCTCTGTCTCTCTGTCTCTCTGTCTCTCTGTCTCTCTGTCTCTCTGTCTCTCTGTCTCTCTGTCTCTCTGTCTCTCTGTCTCTCTGTCTCTCTGTCTCTCTGTCTCTCTGTCTCTCTGTCTCTCTGTCTCTCTGTCTCTCTGTCTCTCTGTCTCTCTGTCTCTCTGTCTCTCTGTCTCTCTGTCTCTCTGTCTCTCTGTCTCTCTGTCTCTCTGTCTCTCTGTCTCTCTGTCTCTCTGTCTCTCTGTCTCTCTCTCTCTCTCTCTCTCTCTCTCTCTCTCTCTCTCTCTCTCTCTCTCTCTCTCTCTCTCTCTCTCTATCTCTCTCTCTCTCATTCGCGCACGTTACAACACGTCGGTCTCTTCAGCTCTCGTTCACAATGGCCCGCTCTCCTGTGGACGTATGTTGTCTTCTAGCAGCTAGTGCATGTGGGACTGCAGCGTGATCGCAGGGGCACGCCATGATGTTGACTGGCCGTGCGATGTTCGCTTGTGGGGCGATCAGCCGAATTCACAGCTGGCGAAGATCGCCGCCAGACTTGCTCTGTGAGGTCTGTATTGATGTTGTGTGCGCTGAACAATCAAACATCCTGGCTGAGGCCTCTTCAACCCAAGTAACGACTACAACCCCGGTTGACACGGAAGATACCTTAGTTCGAACCTTGAATACATCCTTAGTGAGTATCTAGCTGTGTAGCTAGTGTACCATTACTGCCATTTGTAATCCATGCCTGGTATAGCTATTTCCCAAGCTGATTTGCTCGATACATTGCGAGCGCAGTCTCTGTGTGACCTGCTGCTGTTGGCCAGTGAAGCCGCTGACATTGAGGGCGACGCTGTTACAGCAGCAGCAGATGTATGCAGCAGAGCTGGAGCAACAGCAACAGCACCAGCTCCAACAGCAACAGCAGCAGGAAATACAGCAGCAACAGCAGCAGCAGCTCCAACAGCAGCAGCAGCAACAACAGCAGCAGCAGGAACAGCAGCAGCAGCAGCAGCCAGAGGAGGAGCAGCCGCAGCCGCAGCCGCAGCCGCAGCCGATGCTGTCGCCGGAGCCGCCAGCACAACCGCAGCAGCAGCAGCAGTATGAGCCAATTCCACCAATCACCATCGCGATGACGAGACGTGGACGCGGCAGATGTGAGTGCTGCACCGCTCCTTCGTGAGTTGGATGGCATGAGGGGGCCGCGGTAGCTCAGTTGGTAGAGCGTCGGACTCTTGATCGAAAGATCGCGGGTTCGAATCTCACAACCGACGGAGCTTACCGGGTCCACCCGCGACCAATCGGCGTGAGAGGTTGGCGACGCTATATAACCTAGCGGTTGAATGCGTCGTAAAAGAATCCAAGGTTCTTCTTCTTCTTCTTCTACGGGCCATCTGCACATCCCTAGAATGCATGTGCTTTCTGCTTGTTCTTTCTGGCCTTGGAATGTAACTGTTCAAAGCACCCGAAGTTATGCTAGCCTACATATTGAAACAACGTCCATGTTGCCTGTATTAGACCTAAAATTGTAAAATAACGGTTTAAATGTAAGTAAGTAGTAAATGCGATAGTTATAGGCATTATTCCACGTCATCTTGTGCTGATATTATATTCCTTCATTGCCACCCCTCACATTGCTCACGCATCGGAAATTCTGCTCATTATTCCCTATGGTATTGTACGACAAAGGTAAGATGGTGATGTGCAGCATGTGTGGCGACAATAATGCTCAGAGCTACCCCGCGGCGGCTGTGTTGCAGTCGGCGATGGTCACCGGTTTAGGCGATTCCAGGACAAAACACCAAAGTAGACTACAAATTAAACTCACCACACCACTTCGAGTTGTGATTTTTAACTGGTGTACGGGATTATCTACACCCCAGATTACTATTGTCAGATGTTTATGTTTCAGGATCAGAGAGGTCATGAAATGCAGGTCATTCAAATTTTGGGGTCACAGAGGAAGTTCATATACATATTTTTAAACACTACTTTTAGTAGTAGCATATAATTTGCCCCAAGCGTATATATCGTTTAAAAGTGGAAGACCTGCCGAATACAATGTAAATAAGTGCAACCTTCTGAACCCAACTTGTGATCTTTTACCCTATGACGCCTCATTGGCCTCGTGACGTCGGACCTGTGACCCCGAACCCCGTGACGTCCCATCCTCGTGACCTCTTAAAGATGTTGTATTTTGATTTGTTTAATCATTTTTAACTGTGACGTGCCCAGTCGATCGTCTGAATCATGACGTAAACCTTTTTTGTAGAGCCGACTCCATAATGGGCCACAGAGTTCAAATTGTCACTGTCTAACATGACCAGGTCATATATTAGTGCACTTGTTTTATGTAACTAGGAGCATAGCCGATATCACTGCATTTGAAAGCTCCTCGCTGATAGATCACGATAGTCATATTGTTAAGTACTCCAGAGGTCACTAAGGTATCATTTGGGTCAATGGCCTGACTTCTATATAGTGGACTCGTGTGTATTGCAGAAGTGGGCGATATGGGTCGCATTGTAAAGCCCTTCACTGATAGATGACGCTGTCTGTAGATTTATGTGCATCAGAGGTCTCGGAGGTTACAAAGGTCAGCGACCTGTCCGAAAGCTGAAAGTTGAGGTGCAAATTATAGAAGGTATTCCATATGGATGCAGTTTGAGAGCAGTTTGTTCGGAAAAACCAAGGCCATAAAAGTGTCATTGAAGGTCACACAGGCTACCTTTGGCCAATCGTGATTTACTTGACGGTATCAAGGGGTACGGCGTGTTGTATGATTTAATGAAGGTGCGGTCTTCTCGTGTCGGGGGTGGGGGGTGCAACACGTGGGCAACGCCGCCCTCCCTCGGCCGTCACCCTTTTGTGGCGTTTTCTGGAGGTGCGAATGGGGTTCGCCGCGAGCACGCACGTTCCTCAACGGGAATCGAACAGGGAGGCTGTTCAATTTTGCGAGTCTGATGATATTGGTAGCTTGTGCCCCGTTATTGCCGTAAGAGATAGGAAGGCACGAAATGAGCAGTACAAAAGCGATTATTTTTCGGCATTCTTCGCGAACTGTGAACTGCACTTGAGGAGGGAATGACAGATTCAGATTCGTTTATTGGCGTAGCATGCACATCGGTGGCTTGCCATATTCGCCGGTCATTTGCTTGTCAAAATGGAACGTAAATATTGCCAGTGCAGGAATCGGATTTTCGAACTTTTGGAGTCTGAGTAATTTCCACTGCGTGCTGGCCGGTGGCTGGGACACTGGTGGCGTCTGTGTTTACATCACCAATGCCAGTAGCTCCAGATCGCGGTGCTGAGGGTCAATACACTTACTGTAGACGATGGAGAGAAATGTCTGCGACATCAGGGAGAGGGAATGCACGATGCAAGCGTGCACGGCATGTCCGCGAGACGGGGGGGGGGGGGGAAGTGAATATCTGCAAACCATAGACACTGTTAGGCGTAGTTTGGAGATGGTAATTCCGTTTCAAAGGTGGACGTTTGTTGAGTGATGCAACATCGAAGCTGACTCGTCATCACTTGATCGCTCAAGCCCAATCACAGCACTTTAATTAGCTACGTGCAATATTTTCAGATTTTTATAATTTTCACCATGGACGTCAGTCCATGATGCGGCTCAAAGTTGCCATCGGGGAAGCTCCTAATGCGCTCTCCATCTGTTCGTGGTATGCCCCAGCTAATCATGCAATAGCTTCTTTGTTGTTTCTGACTTAGCGCGTGCGTTCCTAAGCCCGACTTCCCAGCACAAACAAAGCGCGGCTGCACTGGCAGCGTTCCAGTCTGCGATAGTTAGTTACAAACGGCAGATGTATCCATGACTGGAGAATGTCCACTACTTGTCCAATGGTTGCGCTGGGAAATAAACCCTTGCAATTATTTGTAGCCACCAGACAGATTCTGATGTGAGTGGGTTTTTGTCTGTAACCGTGCACAGCAAGATGTACGTGGCGGCATTGGTGGGTCGGTTAAACTTGCGGGTTATCGCGCCAGCGTTCAAAAGCCACCAGATTACAAAATATTAACCCCTTCAGCGTTCTTTGAATACTGTGAGTCGTGTTTCAGCACACCGATTCAGTTGTTCTTTGTATCAGCGTGCTGCACTTGTAGTGTAGCCGATAACTTCTCGCTCGATTTCGTCCAGCGTGTATTGTGAAGAACACAAAGAGATGTCATGGCTTTGTGCCGCTTGTATGAAAGAGTAGCGGCGTATGCTATAGCTGCAGACGTCAACCACCGTATACGCCGCATCCGTAGCAAACGTGCTACGAATTCGGTCACTGCCTCGAATAGTGCTGTGTCGAGCTCTATAGAATCACTCACATAATGTGCACGTACACCTGTTATGTTAACAATTCGCTTTGAGCGTTGCCACATCAAGTAAGTCCTTAATAAACGTAAATATTCCATTTAAACAGCCTCTTAGAAGCCGAACTAAGTTTTTCATTTGATAAAGCTCTTAATTTCGGGGTCGTGCACCCCTTCGTGCTCTCTGAACAAAAAATTGTCAATGGCATTCATACAAAATACCTTCAATATTGTACATACAACCTTCATCTTAATGCCATGTCACTGAACCATGTGTGACCTCTGTGACCTCTGATAGGTACACTTATATTTGGGGCTATCTTGATTCATGAGAAAAGTGCGTTAAAATAAGACCCATATCGATTGCCTTCTCCAATATACACGGCCACTATTTCGGGGTCAGGTCGCTAACCAGGATGTGCAATCTCTTTCGCCTCTGACGTGTTTAATGGCATCACCATTGTGTTATATGAGCGAATAGCTTCGAAAAGACATCGGCTATGTTCACAGTCACATACATTAACACCATCTGGAGATCGGATCCGGCCCTGACATTTCACCTCAGCGCCCCATTATGATGGAGTGAGCCCTGCAAGCAATGTATTGACGCCATCAGTTATGCAATTGATGGTCAAGTTTTGGTATGACAGGCAAAATTCAACATATAATTTGCAAAGTGTCACAACGTTATATATATGTATATATATATATATATATATATATATATATATCTATATATATATGAATATAAATATATATAATGTGTATCTGTGCCTTTCTCCGTGACCTCAAAATTTCGATGACCTGTAACTCGTAACTCTTTAGACCTGGAAACTGAAAACATGAGAACCGTAATCAGGGTCATTAACAACCAACCGCATGCACCCATTTGTTTATGGAGTGGTTGTTGAACGTGCCTCGGTCATTTGCCCTGGAATCGTCCATGTCTCAGCGGCTGCTGTGCCATAGTCTGTGATCCTCGCCTATGTCTCAGCGGTGGCTGTGCTGCAGACAGAGCTGACAGCCTCCTCTGTGTCTCAGCGGCGGCTGTGCTGCAGACAGAGCTGACAGCCTCCTCTGTGTCTCAGCAGCGGTTGAGCTGCAGATAGAGCTGACAGCCCCCTTAGCGGCGGCTGTACTGCAGACAGAGCTGACAGCCTCCTCTGTGTCTCAGCTGCGGCTGCACTGCAGGCAGAGCTGACAGCCCCCTCAGCGGCGGCTGTACTGTAGACAGAGGTAGTAGTCTCCTGTTCCTCAGCGGCGGCTGTACTGCAGACAGAGCTGACAGCCTCCTCTGTTCCTCAGCGGCGGCGGTGATCAAGCGGCCGGCGGAGTCCGCGGCCGCCGCCGTCGACCCGGCCGTGCCGCCGGACGACGCGCCGCCTGGCAAGAGGACGCGCCGGGCGGGCCGCACTCGTGCCGGCGAGACGGGCCTGGGCACGGATGACGATGCCAGCCTCTACAAGATCGTCAAGGAGGGCCGCGCCATGCTGCAGGTGAGCTCCCCCTCACACACACACACACACACACACACACACACACACACACACACACACACACACACACACACACACACACACACACACACACACACACACACACACACACACACACACACACACACCCACACACACACACACACACACGCAGCACGCACACGCACGCACGCACACACACACACACACACACACACACACACACACACACACAGTTCAAGACTAGGGGCCGGGACCTGCTGCAGGTGTGCTGTCCGAGGTCAACGGCCGTGTCCTGCTGCAGGTGAGCTCCCCCTCACACACACACAGTTCAAGACTAGGGGCCTTGACCTGCTGCAGGTGTACTGTCCGAGGTCAGGGCCGTTCCGCTGCAGGTGTGAGGTCTGTTGTGACTGCAGGTGTGCTGTCCGAGGTCAGGGGTTGTGCTCTGCTGCAGGTGTACTGTCCGAGGTCAGGTGTTGTGTCCTGCTGCAGGTGTACTGGCCGAGGTCAGGGGTTGTGTCCTGCTGCAGGTGTACTGTCCGAGGTCATGTCCTGCTGCAGGTGTACTGTCCGAGGTCAGGGTTGTGTCCTGCTGCAGGTGTACCGTCCGAGGTCAGGGTTGTGCTCTGCTGCAGGTGTACTGTCCGAGGTCAGGGGTTGTGTCCTGCTGCAGGTGTACTGTCCGAGGTCAGGGTTGTGTCCTGCTGCAGGTGTACTGTCCGAGGTCAGGGGCCGTGTCCTGCTGCAGGTGTACTGTCCGAGGTCAGGTGTTGTGATCTGCTGCAGGTGTACTGTCCGAGGTCAGGGGTTGTGTCCTGCTGCAGGTGTACTGTCCGAGGTCAGGGGTTGTGTCCTGCTGCAGGTGTACTGTCCGAGGTCAGGGGTTGTGTCCTGCTGCAGGTGTACTGTCCGAGGTCAGGGGTTGTGCTCTGCTGCAGGTGTACTGTCCGAGGTCAGGGGTTGTGTCCTGCTGCAGGTGTACTGTCCGAGGTCAGGGGCCGTGCCCTGCTACGGGTGGACTGTCCGAGGTCAGGGGCCGTGCCCTGCTACGGGTGGACTGTCCGAGGTCAGGGCCGTGCCCTGCTACGGGTGGACTGTCCAGGTCAGGGGTTGTGTCCTGCTGCAGGTGTACTGTCCGAGGTCAGGGGCCGTGTCCTGCTGCAGGTGTACTGTCCTAGGTCGGTGGTGGTGCCCTGACACCACACCACCACCCGTGACAGTCGCGTCACGTGTGTCCGCCGGCCCAACGGTGGTGGTGCCCTGACACCACACCACCACCCGTGACAGTCGCGTCACGTGTGTCCGCCGTGCCCCGCAGACGGTGGTGGATGACTGGATAGAGCAGTACAAACTCAACCGCAACGTGGCGCTGCTGGCGCTCAACCAGTTCTTCATCACCGCCTCCGGCTGCAAGGGCATCATCACATCCAAGATGCAGCAGACCATGGAGGACGTGACCATCATCAGGAAGATGACGGAGGAGTTTGACGAGGTACCGCTGCGCCGCTAAGGGTGTTGTTAAGTTTGTCTGACACGACGCCCAGGTTCCGCTACTCCTCGGCTGTATCTGAAATGCAGGTGCAAATCGGATGCATATTTGCAGATGCATTCAAATACGCCGCCCCGGTAGCTCATTTGGTTAGAGCGCTGGCCTGCACTGGTCTCCCCGGTCCTGGAAGCACATGATTCGAGTCGCTTCACGTGCTCGCATTTAGCCCCCGGCTAGGAGGGTCAGTTGGCAACTGGTCCGATAAGGCCGGGGACGAGCTACCGGGCCGGCCGTGTCGATGCATTGGTGGCACGTTAAACTTTCGGTAAACATTCTGCCGTTGATCTGGAATTCATGGATCGGGTGGTGGGGCCAGGGTTCACGCAACAAGCTCTGCTTAGCAATAGGACCCTGGTTCATAAAGCCACCCCAGCACGAACTCGGATTAAATTTATATTTAAAAATAACTAACCATTGCACTGGGCGCGGACCGAAACCGCAATTGCAGCTCTGGTTGCGGCTGATTGTCGAAGGTGTGGTTGGTGTGTGCGCCGGTCGGAACTGGCGCCGCTGACCGTTGTGCATCGTACGCAGGAGTCGGGCGAGTACCCGCTCATCCAGACCGGCCAGCAGTGGAAGAAGTTCCGCTCCAACTTCTGCGACTTTGTCTCCACGCTGGTGAAGCAGTGCCAGTACAGCATCATCTACGACCAGCACCTCATGGACAACGTCATCTCGTTCCTCACGGGACTGACCGACTCCCAGGTCCGCGCGTTCCGACACACCGCCACCCTGGCAGGTCAGTTCGAGTGCTGCCTGTCCGCCCGCCCTCGGCGGCCTCCCGTGTGCAGGCGAGGACTGAGAGATCTTTGGCAGTGTTCAGGATGTTCAACATCGTCACTCATTGTTACACATTGTCACTCATGTGGCAGTTTTCCATCGAATGCTTTGTTAAATTCGCACGCTTTAAATTGACGAATTTAGGTGATCATGGTGACGGGTTTGTGGGCGTAATATCCTTGCAGTTGCGGAGTTCGGATTTCAAACGAACACCAGTATTTTACAGTGTGTGAGTAATCGGCTCTCGTTTGCAATCACAATTCGTTTAAAAAGCAACCGCCACTTGCAGCTTCACCAACACCTTATGGCAAACTGTTGGGGTATGACCCTCTGACACCAGTCTGTAGCGTGGCCCAGCTCGGGGCGGCGGCCGTGACTGTGGCCGGTGTCCGGCGCTGTTGGGGTATGATACTTTGACACCGGTCTGTAGCGAAGGTAGTCTGTCGCCCGGGGGCAGCGACTGTGACCAGTGTCCGGCGCTGTTGGGGGTATGACCGGCTGACACCAGTCTGTAGCGTGGTCCAGCCCGGGGCGGCGGCCGGTGACCGGTGTCCGGCGCCGTTGCAGCGATGAAGCTGATGACGGCGCTGGTGAACGTGGCGCTCACCGTGTCCATCAACCTGGAGAACACGCAGCGCCAGTACGAGTCGGAGCGGCAGAAGGTGGGTGCGCACGTGGCCGGTTGGCTGCCGGCGCCCGCGTCCGACGAGCAGGCGTCGTATGTCGTGGAGCTGGAGCCTGCTGCTGCCGGACACGACTCCATTGTGGTCATACTTGGCGACTATCATCTAAATCCCACCCGAGCAACCGTGAATTGAGAAATCGGAAACTGGCAGCGCCGCACACCATGACGCACTCCCCAAAGTTTGGCGGAACGCTACCAGTCACCTCTGGCGCACAGAACGCTCCCTGTGCGGTGGACATTTACCAAGCTGACTGTGCTCGGCCATGGGCTGATTGCATTCTGTGTGTGTGGTACTCTGGCTGTTGTATGTGTGTGGCGATATTTAGTGTATGGGGAGGGTGTTGGTATCCTAGGTGTGGTGAGGTGATATTATCTGTGTGGCTGGGTGAGATTCTCTGTGTGATGGGGTGATTTTCCCCATGTGGTGAAGTAGCATTCCTCGTGTGGCGAGGTGATGTTTTTGTGCGATGAGGTGTTTTTTTCCCATGTGATGAAGTGCTATTCCGTGTGTGGTCAGGTGATATTCTCCGTGTGATGAGATGTATTCTGTGCGCTATATAACTCAACAATCGATGTGTCGTAAAACCAATAACCAACATGTATTCTGTGTCTGGTTGGTGTCATGTTCTCTGTGTGGCGAGGTAATATTATCTATGTCCTCAGGATTATCTGTGGTAAGGTGAAACGAGACACACAGTTATATGTGTCTCTCGGTCTTCTTTATGTGTATAATAGAATGTCGATTCAGTATTGTGTAAGTGGTATGGTCCACCGGTTTCCACGAAAACAATAGCATGTCACTAATGCGTGGTGAGGTGGCATTCTCTATATAGTGAGGTGATAGAATATACCTATATGTAGTGAGGTGGCATTCTCCATATAGTGAGGTGATATACCTATCTGTGGTGAGATGGTATTCTCCATATTGTGAGGTGATATACCTATATTTGGGGAGGTGGCATTTTCCATATAGTGAGCTGATATTATGCCTATTTGTGGTGAGGAGATATTGTCTATGGTGAGGCCGTATTCTCCATGGGGTGGTACTCTGCATTAATGTTAAAATATTGGGTTTTCATTATGTATGCGATGTAAAAAAGAGTACAATGTGAGGTCAAGACTTGCCGTGAACTATGTAATTAACAATTTTTGCAATGCTCCTGTCAGCTCCATCAGAAAACAATATGATGCTTTAAAGACATTACTTTGGTTAGTTAGTTATTGGGTCTTACGACACTTGGACAGTTGAGCCATGTAGCGTCGCCAATCTCCCACGCCGATTGGCCGCGGGAGAAGAGTAGCGACAGGTGAGACTCGAACCCACAATCTTTCGATTGTGAGACGGGCAACTTGCCCCTAGACTACTCGTCCCCAAAGAAATTACGTTGTGTCTAGAGATAATTGTATAGCAGACACTAAATGTAGTTAGGACATATGGAATTGCACGATGGGATGTGGGTGTTTCACAGTGCATAATTATAGTGTGCATGTGCAATGTACATCATCAGCGTTAGACTTGTGCTTTGTAATCCTGGATGTGGAGGAACATTTTTGAGTAATCAAGTGCAGAAAGGATGTTTTTCTTCAAATCTATGACATCAGAATATCAGTTTGCACTTTCCAATGAATCTTACTTTATCACAAAGCAGTTCGTTGTCAAACAGCACTATTCAACCTTGAAATGAGAAAAACGATGGGATGATTTTTTGGAGAAAATAATGTTCTAGATGCAAAAGAATCCAGAAACCATATGTTTCAACCTCTGTACATGGTCATTCTGCTGTTATGAACACAACACTGTAATCACGAAATGCAGTGTCTAAGCACGCTTCTATAAGCGGGATGTTAAAATGTGGTGGGAAAGGATGTCGATTCATTATTTGGTTATTCGGTAAGTGGTATGTTCCACCCATTGCCACGAAACATTTTCACTGCTCTGTGCGGTGGAGAGTGATATTCTTCGTACGTGAGCTGATGTTCTCTATGGTGAGATGATGGCCTCTGTGTGATGTGCTGATGTTGTTCTGTGTGCCCAGTCTCGTGAGAAGCGGGCCAGCGATCGTCTGGAGACGCTCATGTCCAAGCGACAGGAGCTGGAGGAGAACATGGACGAGATCAAGAACATGCTGACCTACATGTTCAAGTCGGTGTTCGTGCATCGGTACAGGTACGTGGCGCTGCTGTCGAGTGGCTATGGGAGCGCCGCAGCAGTCACTTCACCCCTTGAGAGAGGGGACTGTTATAACAACAGCAGAGCCAAGACGATACACAGCGTGACTGATTGTGTGCGACACACGGTTACATGCTGACCGGTGATGACCGCTGATGACCGGCATGCCCACGCTGCTCTGACCCGCTTACTGCGTGTCATGTTTTAGTAGGTTGTTTTCTGTTGGAACCTGTGCGATGTTAGATCTTAGGACGGCGAAACACAGACACTTCTTTGCGTATGCTACTAAAGAATGACTGTGGTCGTATCGTCTGGCTACATTTTTACCTTCCTTCAACAAGCACGTTTTGATGGTGTATATCGCCGTTCCTGGGGGTGATTAATTGCTGAGTACTAAAAGGACATGGCAGATTGCCTGTGAGCATAGGTATGGGTGCAAAATGACCCTGGCATTCGGCGCGACCCTTAACTCCAATTCATCATCATCACTGATGGTGTCCAGCACAAAAGGCGATTAGTTGCATCCAAAATAGTATTGGAAAGGAATTGTTTATTTCCTCCGTTATAATATGATGTATACATGAATATTGCATTGAAAAATATACATGTATAATATATGAGAATGCACATACTATTTATAAATAGATACTGTTAAAAAACAAAACATAACATTCAATGACAAAGGTGTGGTTGGTTAAAGGCATTTCCACTATTTACAATAATTTATACTATAATGACATAGTTATAAATAGTATAATTTATTTCCTCGTTATATATATATATATATATATATATATATATATATAAAGACATAAGACATAAAGACTTAAAAGATCAGTGCAACTATGAGCCACAAGGTTGCACTCTGGACACTGAACCAGTTGCCCACCAAATCCGTCGATCAGCCCTCCCTGGAATACCGAAAAGCAAGCCCTCTTTTCTTATAATAAGTGTCTATGCTGTTTTTAAAGATGTTCAGTGTGTTGCTACTGACAATGGTTTCTGGCAGCTGGTTCCAATGTTCTACTACCCTGTTGGTGAGGAAAAACTGTCTTAACCTTGTCCTGTTGTGATTAACTTTAATTTTGAATTGATGACCTCTAATTGCATCATTTCTGTTAAATTCGAACATTTCCCTGAGATATCCCTGTTCCTGACCATGAACAAATTTAAAGACCTCGACGAGATCTCCTCTCAGCCTTCTATATCTAAGTGAAAACATATTCAATTTCTTCAATCTTTCCTCATATGCCAGGTTGCTTATACCATTAACCATTTTTGTTGCCCTCTTTTGTACTCTCTCTAAAAGCCAACAATCTTTTTCATAACTAGGGGACCAAGCTTGGACACAGTATTCCAAATGTGGCCTGACATATGCACAGTAAAGCTTCCTGATGACTTCCTCACTTTTGTATGATACATTTATATTTATTGCCCCAAGCATTCTTAGTGCCTTCTTCCTGGCTTCTTTGGTCTGTTCTGATGCTCCCAATTTTGTGTTCAAAATAACACCTAAGTCCTTCTCCTGCTGAGTCACAGATAGTACTTGGCCACCCATCAGGTATGGCGACTTCATATGCTGCCTACCTACATGCATGATTTTGCACTTATCAAAATTAAATTTCATTCGCCAGTTTTCGGACCACTTCACAAGCTAAGTCTTTCTGCAGCCAGACCTGCTCATTGTGTCCTGTTATTGCCCTAAAGACCTTCAAATCATCTGCAAATTTCAAAACCTTACTGTTTAGGCCACTTCCAATGTTATTTACAAATATAATGAACAATAGTGGCCCCAGTACTGACCCCTGGGGGACTCCACTAAGAACATTTTGCCATGATGACTTTGTACCATTTAGCATCACTCTCTGCCGTCTATCTGAAAGCCACAACTATATCCATTTTAGGATGCTACCTGCAATACCATGGCCCTAAAGCTGCATCATTAACCGTTTATGGGGTACCTTGTCAATGGCCTTACTAAAGTCAAAATATGCTACATTAACATGATACATCAACCTGATATATATATATATATATATATATATATATATATATATATATATATATATATATATATATATAACATATATTATATGTATATAATATGATATTTAATACGATGTAATATATATGTACGATGTTTATACCCTTGCAATCGAATGCAGCCCGTATTGTGACGACGACTTTAGGCTGTAGATGGATAGTAGTTCAGTTCAACTTGGCGCTTATCTCTTATGCAAACTGCGGTGGACCCTATATCAGTAATTCCCTGCAATCCAAATGCATTAGTTTCCGATTGTTGAAACGATTCTCAAGGAGAAATTTAGGTAGTTGAAACAGACGTGCTCTTGTTATTGTGTTGCGGACCAGCGCTGTCGTGGCTGCACTGATGCGTTGTTATCGTTTGCGAGTAATTATGATGCAGTCCTGTTGTCTTGCCTCGTACTTGTTAAGGTAGCTTCGCCGGGTGGGTTCGTCAGGCAATACCCCTGGATGCGAAGAGTGAACGAGTCGACTCTCCTGGTTGTCGACTTCGCTGATGGCCGCGCTTTTCCTTCTGACTGTGCCCACCTGATCCCACCCCGCCCGGTAGTCTGTCTGACTATCCATCACGCTGCACCGCCTGACACTGCCTTTTCACCAGGGATACACTGCCCGAGATCCGCAGCATTTGCATGGCTGAGATCGGTATCTGGATGAAGAAGTTCCACCAGAACTTCCTGGACGACTCCTACCTCAAGTACATCGGCTGGACACTGCACGATAAAGTCGGCGACGTCCGTCTCAAATGTCTCCAGGTGAGAAGCTTTTCCAGGTGTCTCCAGCTGACAGGAGTCTCGGAAGTCTTCTGGTGTGAGGTGATCTCGGGAGTCACATGGCGAGAGGTGATCTCGGGAGTCACATGGCGAGAGGTGATCTCGGGAGTCACATGGCGAGAGGTGATCTCAACAGTCTCCTGGTGACATGACATGGCCTATCAGACGGCTGGGTAGGTATTACCAAGAGATGGCTGGTCCAGGATATCTCCAAGTAGAGCATGGCAGACATCACAAATTTAGTTGAAAGGAGAAACCCGTCGAATGTACTATCTGGTATGTCGGTAGTTCTTTGTCGACAACTCACTTTTTTTTCTTTCCCAGGCTCTGCAGCCGCTTTACTCGTCGGAGGAGTTGAAGGGAAAGCTAGAGCTGTTCACCTCCAAATTTAAGGACCGCATCGTCGCCATGACCATGGATAAAGAGTTCGACGTTGCCGTGCAGGCCGTGCGCCTCGTCATCAGCATCCTCAAGTGAGTGTCATCAGCACCTAGCCAGTATCCTCGAGTGTTATCAGCACCTGACCAGTATCCTCGAGTGTCATCAGCACCTAGCCAGTATCCTCGAGTGTCATCAGCACCTGATCAGTATCCTCGAGTGTCATCAGCACCTAGCCAGTATCCTCGAGTGTTATCAGCACCTGACCAGTATCCTCGAATGTCACCAGCACCTTGTCAGTATCCTCGAATGTCATCAGCACCTGGTCAGTATCCTTGAGTGTCATCAGCACCTGGTCAGTATCTTCGAGTGTCATCAGCACCCGGTCAGTATCCTCGAGTGTCATCAGCACCTTGTCAGTATCCTTGAGTGTCATAAGCACCTGGTCAGTATCCTTGAGTGTCATCAGCACCTGGTCAGTATCATCGAGTGTCATCAGCACCTGGTCAGTATCCCCGAGTGCCATCAGCACCTTGTCAGTATCCTCGAGTGCCATCAGCACCTGGTCAGTATCCTCGAGTGTCATCAGCATCTTGTCAGTATCCCCGAGTGTCATCAGCACCTTCTCAGTATCCTCGAGTGTCATCAGCACCTTGTCAGTATCCTTGAGTGTCATCAGCACCTGACCAGTATCCTCGAATGTCATCAGCACCTTGTCAGTATCCTTGAGTGTCATCAGCAACTTGTCGGTTGGTTGGTTATTTGAGTTTTAGGGCGCATCGACCAGGTTTGGTCATTTAGCGCCCATCAGCACCTTTCATCAGCCTCATATCCTTAGTGTCGACTCAGTATCTCGAGTGTCATTAGCACCTGATCAGTATCCTCGAGTGTCATCAGCACCTGGTCAGTATCCTCGAGTGTCATCAGCACCTGATCAGTATCCCCGAGTGTCATCAGCACCTTGTCAGTATCCTCGAGTGTCATCAGGACCTGGTCAGTATCCCCGAGTGTCATCAGGACCTGGTCAGTATCCCCGAGTGTCATCAGCACCTTGTCAGTATCCTCGAGTGTCATCAGCACCTGATCAGCATCCCCGAGAGTCATCAGCACCTTGTCAGTATCCTCGAGTGTCATCAGCACCTGGTCAGTGTCCTCGAGTGTCATCAGCACCTGATCAGTATCCCCGAGTGTCATCAGCACCTTGTCAGTATCCTCGTGTGTCATCAGCACCTGATCAGTATCCCCGAGTGTCATCAGCACCTTTGCAGTATCCTCGAGTGTCATCAGCACCTGGTCAGTATCCTCGAGTGTCATCAGCACCTTGTCAGTATCCTTGAGTGTCATCAGCACCTGGTCAGTATCCTCGAGTGTCATCAGCACCTGGTCAGTATCCTCGAGTGTCATCAGCACCTGGTCAGTATCCTCGAGTGTCATCAGCACCTGATCAGTATCCTCGAGTGTCATCAGCACCTGGTCAGTATCCTCGAGTGTCATCAGCACCTGGTCAGTATCCTCGAGTGTCATCAGCACTTGATCAGTATCCTCGAGGGACATCGGTGCATTGTCATCAGCATATCCAAGTGAATGTCTGGTCAGCCGGAGCGATTATCACGGGATGTCAGCGACTCTGGTAGGATGTCAGTGATTGACGGAATATCAGCGGCTCTGATTGGATATCAGCGACTCTGGTGGGACGTCAGCGAATCGGACAACGCTTCAGGGGGTGTATCAGTATGTTCCAGTGCTTATGTTATTGTGCAAGTGACTATGTTGGTATGTCAGTGACTGTCTCGGTGTGCCGGATACTGTGTCGGTATGCCAGTGACTGTGTCGGTGTGCCAGCGATTGTCTCGATGTGTCAGAGACTGCACTGGTGTGCCAGCGATTGTGGCTATGTTGCAACACCAGCAACCAGCGGAGTTTCCGACTGGTGGAGACGTGGCGACACTTCCAATATGGAGTGTGCATTATTGTCCAACATAATTTTGTAACATGTCCACAGCATTACATTGTTCTTCAGTTTTTTAAGAAATTTAGCCCGGATTCGTGCTGGGTGGCTTTATGGGACCGGGTCCTATTGCCAAACATAGCTTGTTGCGTGAACCATGGCCCCACCACCCGATCCGTGGATTCCAGTTCAACGGCAGAATTTAGACCGGGAGTTTAACGTGTCGTCAATGCGCAGACACGGCCGCACCGCTAGCTCGTCCCCGTGCCAACTGACCCTTCCAGCTGGGGGTTAAGTGCGAGCGCGTGAATCGACTGGGCTGGACTGGACTTGCCAGGACAGGTGAGACCAATGCAGGCCAGCGCTCTGACCAGCTGAGCTACCGGGGCGGCGAATATTGCCGTGCGATGCACCGGGATGTGCATTGCTGACATGGTCCGCACGTTGAGATCACGCACGGTGAATGCAGAGAAGCTGTATGACCGATGCACTCGATGCGCCCTGAAGCTCCAGTGAGCACAGACAACATGCAGCATCTTTGGCAGTTGACGTTTTCAGCGCGGTGTCAGTCCTTCCTGCCCGTATGAGAGGCAGGCGACGCCGTATGGCCTCAGCTGCTTGGTATGCCCTAAAGCCACACACAACAGCAACGGACTTCATATTACATTGTTTTCCCTACTTCCACCTTTCACTTTGCTGATTTTTTTGCAAGTATTCAGTTGGCTTGAGCGCGGCGCCGCGAGCAGACGCGTCTCGGTCGCTCGCCCAACCTTTCCCTGACCCTCTTTGTTCCCTCTGTATATAGGATGTGTGAAACTCTGAGTGAGAAGTGAACCAGAAAGAGTGAAAGGTGTACCAGAAAAAAGAAGAAGTGAAATATCGAACCAAAACCGGCGTACCTATACGCTACATGTGCGCGAAGTGGCTGAACTCCTGAGTGGAAATTTCTGCTGGTTATTCCTGACGGAAATTGTGCAGTGATTCGACAGTGATAGCACAGTGATTGGACGCCTGAAAAACTGAGTGAGTGAAGAAGTGACAGCGCCTTTCTCTATATTGACTTCCTTTGCATCAATCATCAGCTACTGCCCGCGGTTAGTCTTCTTTCCGACACTGCAGCGGAGAAGGCTGACTGACTGACGCCTTGGTGCCGCTCGGAATTTCTGTGCCTCCAGCAATAGTGTTCTTCATCGTCTATCTACAGCTCTACCAGTTTTCATCATGCACACGGACATCATCAGGCTGCTGCTATCCATCGCCCTTGTTCAAATTTTAACCGCCTTCACGTCCCCCGGTCACCCGGACTCGCAACGGGCACGCAGCCGTCCCGTCCGTGACGTCATCACCGCCGCAGCCTTCGCCTCCGCCAGTCACCAGCTCACGCTCCCCTCGGCCAACCCGACCGAGGGGAGCGTCGCCGTTATAAAAACAGCGCCCAAGAAAACACGCCGGGGCAGGCGCGGCGCCAGGGGCGGCAGAAGACGCGGATCGCTGGGCGGAACAAGCCATGTGGCAGCTCAACAGTGCAAAGGACAGCTCCACCTGGGACTCATCAATGCCCAATCTATCAAACCTAAGCTACTTGAGCTACACAACGACCTTCGTTCTTACTCTCTAGACCTAGCTGTGGTGACTGAGACCTGGCTGCGACCTAGCATCCCCACGCGTCTCATTAACTTCCCCGGTTACCAAGTGAAACGCGCAGACCGGCCCGACTCTAGTGGTTACGGTGGGGTGGCGATTATCGCCAAGTCAGCACTGACTATTACCATTTTTACAATTTCTACCCCTCCGAACTCGAGCTCCAAACTAGAATCACTCGGCCAAAGTCAAAGGGAAAAGCGGAAAGTATTTCATTCTAGCGGCAATCTATCGGCCTCCTCGTAACACTCTTTCTGCCTTAAATGATGACTTCGCTGAGCTCGAAAGACAGGTTCAATTGGCGACACTGAACTTTACCGGCACGTTCTACCTCGCAGGTGATCTAAATTGCAACCTTCTCGACACGGCTAATATCCCCAGCAAAACACACCTGCTTCAGTTCATAAGCAACTATTCACTTGCCGTGACAGTGCAGCGCCCTACATTCGCCATCTCTGTTTATTAGGCTCTTTATTAGATGTCATCATAACAAACTCGCCCATCTCTGTCGGCAGAACCAGAGTGAGTTTCTGCTACTACAGTCCTCACCAATTTATCATATGTTCCATTAAAGTAAACAGGCCTGCCTGAGTTAACACCGTGATAAAGTCACGTTCTTACGGACGAGTGGATACCTCGGAACTGACCCTTGACCTTGGTGAGATCGACTGGGTCCAGGTCACTGGGCGCATCTCAGTAACTGACAAATGGGACACCCTGCTGAAATTGCTGACACCTATTCTCGACGAGCACCTGCCACTCAGAAACATCAAAATTCGGAACCCAACAGCACCACATGTCAGCGAAGCTACCAAACAGCTCATGCACCGGCGAAATGTAGTTTTGCACTTGCAAGATAGAAGCACATACAAAGTACTTAACAGACAAGTTCGCTCAGCTATTAGAGCTGATTGTAGGGACGAGATTAGCAGAAATATAGCTCAGAAAGGCCCATCAGCTGCGTGGCGTGCTGATGGCACATCAGCTGCCCATTATCGACACCAAAAAAGGCTCTCATAGAGTTCAACCTCAGGTCCTACCTGAGCAGCTAAATCAATACTTTGTTAGTGTCGGACCTAAGGTATCAGCAGAGGTCAAACTCCAGGCAAACATGCCTGAACACACACCTCCCAGTTGCCGGCTATCGCGCGTCTCTACCAGCTCCTATAAAGTATCACCCATATCCCTCGAACAGCTAACCAAAATTGTCATGGACATGAGGAGCACAAGTGCTTGCGGACCCGATTGGATTTGTATTAAGGTTATCAAATGTCCGTTCTTTTTTATCGGAGAAGTGCTGCTCGACATTATAAACACATGCCTGACTACAGCTGATATCCCCTCCACTTGGAAACAGTCAATAGTAAGCCCCATTCACAAATCAGGAGATCCTTCGGATCACTCTGATTTTAGGCCCATCTCATTGGTTCCGGTTATCGCCAAAATCACAGAGAGGGTAGTGCAGAAACAACTCTATCACTATCTGAACTCAAACCACCTACTGGCCCAAACTCAGCACGGCTTCAGACCACGCCACTCTACGGAAACCGCTCTCATCTCAGTCACGGACAAAATACTAGCAGCAATGGACCGTTCGGAAGTAGCTCTCCTTTGCATTCTGGACCTCAGTAAATGCTTCGACGTAATAGATCACACCAAACTGCTCACTAAACTAGAACTCCATGGAATCGATACTGACTGGTTTAGGGCTTATCTGGGAGGTCACACGCAGGCTGTTGATCTCAGATCAACGCGGAAACAGACATCTCTCCTCCTTTCTCCCAAATAACAAGGCTCATCACTAGGTCCACTCCTCTATTGCATCTTTTCGAACGACCTCAGTTTGCACGTCCCGGTAGCACACGTCACTCAGTTCGCAGACGACACCCAGGTCCTCATCTTCGGTCGCAAATCTGATCTCCCAAATCTGATAAATCAGATGGAGACATGTCTGAACCAACTTTACGACTACTTCCTGGATAACGGTTTGAAGGTAAACCGGACCAAAACTCAGCTTCTCACGTTCGGATCGCAAATGCGATCGGATTAAAATCTTCGCAATATTACCCCGATACGAGTGTGCTTTAGGGACGCCGTGATAGATGAGAGTCATTCGTGTAGGAACCTTGGGGTGACATTTGATCGCCACATGTCGTGGGATTCCCATGTAGCTGTTGAGGTCCGCAAATGCACTGGATTCCTTCTGGCCCTGAGCCATCTGCGTCACCATCTGCCAACCAGTACCCTCTTCACTATAGTCAATAGCCTAGTTATATCCAATATCCGCTGCTGCATATCTGTTTACGGGAACGGGTCGGCAGCAAACATCCACAGACTAGACAAGATCATTAACTTCGCCACTAGATGGGCGCCAAATGACCGAGTAGTCGGCGCGCCCTTAAGCCCAAATAATCAATCAATCAATCAACTTCGCCACTAGAGTCGTGTCAGGTCTACGGAAATTTGATCATATTTCTGATGCCTGTAACGAATTGGGTCTCCTCACCGCAGCTGATCTGCATCTATTTCACAGCCTTACTTTGCTCCACAAGATCATTCTGACCGGTGTGCCAACGCACATTGCCGGTCAAATCACTGCGAACTCTACCCTGCGAAACCGTCATACGCGTGCAGACGACCACCTGCACCTGCCAGCCATACACAGAGAGGCGGACCGCAGGAGATTTCTCTACTCGTCTGTCTTCCACTAAAACAAACTCCCTACTGAAACAAAAACATCGAGGCTGTCTAACTTCAAGAAACATGCACTAGCTTATCTCCACGAGCAACTCTACTCACACACAAAAAAAAACTTACAAAATGGATTGTGTACACTATGAACTCACCTTTAAGCCATCGCTTTCTTATCACTTCTATAAACTACTCGTTTATAGCTCGTGTTGCAAGCACGATGTGTGTAGTGCAGATAGTGATATGGGTATTGTATTATGTTGGTGTATGAATGTTTGTTGCGCATCTGCTCCCACTATTGACCACAAATCTATACTTTCTTTGTAAATATCTGTGAGTTATACCGGACTGCCCATAACAGCCACTATACGTGGGGGCATGTATCGTGAAATAAATAAATGTTCTGTGTAATTCCGAAACACGAATAATTTTTGTGCAATGATATGACGATGAATACGCCACGCTAAGTGCCTCCAATATCAATCGATGAATAGGTAGTTGCATGGTTATATTTGCATTGCCATTTAGTGATTGACTGTTAATTTCCTACAAGTTAACTTTCATTTGGAAGATGTGTGTAGTACGATACCGTATTGTGTCACATATGATGTCACGCTGAAGCGGCCGGGACGGCGCGACGCTCCTTGCTGACATGCACGGGGTGACGTCCCCCGATTACAGGTACCACCGTGACATCCTGTCGGACAAGGACTGCGAGCACGTGTACGAGCTAGTGTACTCGTCGCACCGAGCGGTGGCGCAGGCGGCCGGCGAGTTCCTCAACGAGCGGCTCTTCATTCCGGACGAGGTGCCCGTCGACAGCATGCGCACCAAGCGCGGGAAACGGCGCCGGCCCAACACACCGCTCATCAGGGACCTGGTGCAGTTCTTCATTGAGTCCGAGGTGAGCGTTGGCGGTCGGTGTCCAGCCGTGTCAGGCGGTGGTGCGGTCAGGGGCGGCACCGACAGGCTGACGTGTCAGGCAGTGGTGCGGTCAGGGGTGGTACTGACAGGCTGACGTGTCAGGCGGTGGTGCGGTCAGCGGCGGCACCGACAGGCTGACGTGTCAGGCGGTGGTGCGGTCAGGGACGGCACCGACAGGCTGACGTGTCAGGCGGTGGTGCGGTCAGGGGTGGTGCTGACAGACTGGCGTGTCGTGTGTCTTGTCCCATTGGTTGCGCCTCTCGACGGAGTGTTGGCGGCCCCGGCGGCGCCTGTCGGCCGGTCAGCTTCCGGCGGGCGGCGGTCGACTGGCGGCTGTGTCGTCGTGTCGTGTGGGCTTGCGGGCATCGTGTGTGTGTGTCCAGGGTTTGAAGTACGGCTGTGTCTTGGATGCTTGTCATCTGGACTATTTTCCTCTCCCGGGAGTTACCGCTATCGGCCAAAAGATGAATTGGGTCCTTCAAAACGACTGTGACTCTTTGGTAAACATACACGAATTGACTGGAAAGTATAAACACGAGTTCTTGATGTCAGAGACAAAGAGAAGTTATTCTCTCCAACTTAGAATTACCTAAAATGTTCCTCTCCAAATCCAGGATTTCAAAAGCACAAATCCCACCCTGGTGATGTCCGTGCCGAGCCATGCCGGCCTGGTTGACTGGCCAGAGCTGGCCACTGAGAGTGCTGGAGCGGTCGGCACCAGCGCTGTACAGTGTACACCCATCCCGCCGCACCGCCAGTCAGCCGACGGAACCCAGCAGTAGCTGGGCAGTCGCCGCCCAGCGAGCGGGACTCGACACCTCGCCAGTCAACTGCCGGCACCGCACAGCCGTAATCGATCCGTTAGCCGACACCCCACCGCCGGCTGTGGTGTACGAACAGAACTGTCTCACCGCTGACTCTCCGGCAACACCCCGCCGGTCACGGTGTATGACTGGTGTTGATGCTGACAGGCCGATGTTGATGTCGGCAGCTGCACCAACACGACGCTCGGTGACTGGTGTGTGACCGGTGTTGATGCTGACAGGCCGATGTTAATGTCGGCAGCTGCACCAACACGACGCTCGGTGACTGGTGTGTGGCCGGTGTTGATGCTGACAGGCCGATGTTAATGTCGGCAGCTGCACCAACACGACGTTCGGTGACTGGTGTGTGGCCGGTGTTGATGCTGACAGGCCGATGTGCCGGCAGCTGCACGAGCACGGTGCCTACTTGGTGGACAGCTTGATCGAGTCCAACGCCATGATCAAGGACTGGGAGTGTATGTCGGATCTGCTGATCGAGGAGCCCGGCCCCATGGAGGAGCCTCTGGACGACAGGTAGGGCTCGGCGACAGGTTACAGGTTACAGGTACTGCTTAAAGTGCAGGTGAGGAGTGGCAGTAGGCCAGAGGGCAGTCTTGACCAAAGGCTAGTTGGGGCTCCACCAGGCATTTAACAATTGTGATGTGAAATTAACAGCTGTTCGTACATCGTGAACATGCTCTGGAAGGCATGCAGGAGTTTTTTTTGCCTGACAGCCGAGTATCAAGTAGTGTCAAGGACACTCACATGCATTTTCACCCGTTCGATGGCCAAACGCTGCTTGGTGTGTGCCTGTCCGTTGTGTTTGCAGCACTGATGGTTGTGCTGGCGCCTTGTCCGCCGACAGACAGGAGAACTCGCTGATCGAGATAATGGTGTGCGCCATAAGGCAGTCGGCCACTGGCGAGCCGCCGGTCGGACGCGGTCCCATCCGCAAGGTGCTGTCGGCGCGCGAGGCCAAGCAGGTGTCGGACGACCGCGCCCGGCTGACCGAGCACTTCATCACCACGCTGCCCACGCTGCTGGCCAAGTACATCGCCGACCCGGAGAAGGTGGCCAACCTGATGACCATTCCGCAGTACTTCGACCTCGAGATATACACCACCTCGCGCCAGGAGAAGGTAGGCGCCGGACGGGTGCAGATACACAGTCTCGTGCCAGCAGAAGGTAGCGGCTAGGGGAGAGGGGAGGGAGGGGGGGGGGGGCGGGGGGCTGAAGACAATGTGCCCAAGTCCATTTTCAGTTGGATGACATATGTCGGTAAAAAATATTACATTTTGCGATGCAGGATGTAAATAGAAATGAAAAATTATACACGTTAGCTTAAAACGAGTTGCGAAGTGCACCTCCGGATCTGAATTGTCCTCAGAAAGGAGTAAAGGAACCTGAAAAGAAGGTATTTTAATACATCCGTCTATTGCGTCAAAAACAAGTACGAATGCATTGGTATGTGCTAGTGGAGATGCGAGTAGAAGTTGCAAACATAAAGACGGAAGTATATGTCTTGTTAAATTTCGTTTTGCACTGTAATCTCCGACGTCATAGCTCGTTTTGATATCTTGGGCTCGTACCCTGTACAATAAATGACTCAGGATACTGCAGACAGGACTCAGTTAAAACTGATGTGCACCGTGCTGTTGGTTTTCAGTCCAGGTCTTTTGCCGTTGGCTGCTTTTTTAGCGCATATAGCTGCTTTTTGTCGTATCGTTTTATATATTATGTTTGGTATGCGCAGCGAATGATGTTTACTAACCATTGCGTTGGCCCTGTGAAGTGGACAATTAAGGGTGTTCTGCTCACGGATTTGGTATGCGCAGCGAAGAATGTTACTATTGCATTCAGACCTGTGAGATGGACGGTTGAACGTGTTCTGCCCACGCGCTTGTTTAGCTCCAGATCAAACATGTTGGATAGTATGCGCATTCGTTCTGGAACCCCTGTAGTCAACTCAGTCGGACACAGGCCGAGGTGTCAGAGGTGAGGTGTCGCTGCTGGTAGGGGCAGTGACGTCTGCGCCGCACTCGGCCCGTCTGTCTGGGACTGGCCCCGTCGGCACAGTATGCCGGCACGCGGGTCACAGCGTCACCCAGCGCCGGCTGTGCTCGGCCGCAGAACCTGGACGCGCTGCTGAAGCTGTGCCAGGAGATCATCGACAAGCACACGGACCGCGACGTGCTGGACACGTGCGCCAAGACGCTGGAGCTGCTGTGCCACGAGAACAACGCCATCCACAGCCGCTGCAACATCGCGCGCGGCACCATCATCGACATGGTCGTCAACAAGTACAAGGAGGCGGCCGACGAGTACAACTCGCTGATAGCCGGGGTGAGTCGCGGCGGCACGTGCCGGGATTTGTGGGCGCGTACAAGGCACCTCGGCCGTGGCCCGTAGTCGGGTTCATTTGGCGACGCGCATTGCCGCTTTGGATGGGCGCACCTTCGGACGTAATGGGTAGCATTTGTGGGGGAGTCAGCGCGTAGGTAGACCGCGTGTGTCCACAGGTAGCCTCACACCAGCGCGTGGCCTCGTGTGCCCAGTGTTGGTCTCATGTTAGCACGTCACGCCGACTTCGTGTCGCTGCAGCACCAGCACTCAACTGTGCGAGCGTAACGGCAGGCCAGACCCTGTGCCTTTATTCTGGGAACTTGTTAAAGCAGCATGTGTGTTGCGGCAGCGCAGCACCGGCTGACATGTCGGTGTAGTGTTACTTACACGGCGATCATTAGGGACAGGCTTTACGGAGCGAGAACATGTCGGTGTAGTGCTCTCACGGCGATCATGGACAGGCTTTACGGCAGCGCACCGCTGACATGTCGGTGTAGTGCTCACACGGCGATCATTGGACAGGCTTTCGGCAGCGCAGCACCGCTGACATGTCGGTGTAGTGCTCTTACACGGCGATCATTAGGGACAGGCTTTACGGCAGCGCAGCACGGCTGACATGTCGGTGCAGTGCTACCACGGCGATCATTAGGACAGGCTTTACGGCAGCGCACACGGCTGACATGTCGGTGTAGTGCTACTTACACGGCGATCATTAGGACAGGCTTTACGGCAGCGCAGCACCGGCTGACATGTCGGTGTAGTGCTACTTACCGGCGATCATAGGACAGGCTTTGCGCAGCGCAGCAGCTGACATGTCGGTGAGTGCTACCGGCGATCATTAGGGACATGCTTTACGGCAGCACACGGCTGACATGTCGGTGTAGTCACACGGCGATCATTAGGGACAGGCTTTACGCTGGCTGTCAGTCACTGACCCATCAATGAAGCAGCAGCGGCTCACCGGATGTAGTGGCGTGGGTCTGATGCTCGAAATGTCGTGAGGAAACACAAGCAGGCGTGTGGAAGGTGCGGATATCTACAGGTTGCTGAAGGAAGTATTGCGAAATTGAATTGGAAGGTGATTGAGCAAGTCGGTAATGACAGGGCGACTTGGCAGTCCGCCTGTCGAGCCTGCTGCATCTGTCACCCGTGTAGTATCTGTCGTCGCTGCTCCATCCGTGTAGTCTGTCATCGCTGCTCCATGGATGCTACACGGGTGGCTGTGTAGTATCTGCCATCGCTGCTCCATCGATACAACATGAATGGCTGTGTAGTATCTGCCATCGCTGCTCCATCGATGTATCACAGATGGCTGTGTAGTATTTGTCATCGCTGCTCCATCCGTGCATGATATGTCATCGCTGCTCGATGCCTGTGTAAGTCCTTTCGGCACGCCACAGGAGGAGGAACCCAACGAGGACGAGATATTCGCGCTCATCAGCAGCCTGAAGAAGGTGGCCGTGTTCTCCAGCTGCCACAATCTGGGCATGTGGAACATCTGGGACGGGCTGTTCCACGTGGTGGAGGAGGCCCGCGAGGGGTTGCGCACTATACCTGAGGAGGTGAGTTGTCACCACCGGCACCGACATCGACACGAACACCGATCCCGATGGCTATAGTGATCCCGACATCGGTACAGGCACCGGCACCAGCACCGACACCGACGACACCGACACTGACACTGACACCGACGGCGATACCGACACCGGTCGAAAATACTGACCAGTCACTCGCAATAGACGACATCCCATTAAGCAGGGACCAGCGGTTTCCTTATTCGTGTTCGCCCGCTTATGGCGTCCGACCGTGCGACATGTTCTGGTCCTACTCGAGAGCAGTGTTCTGGTCTACGTCCAGCATCACTAATCGCCATCGTCACCTCATCATAAGCGCCACTGTCACGCGTGGGCGCTGTATGACCGATGCAGCTGACGTACTGAACCACTGATGTACTGACGGCAACCGCCGCTGCACTGCACCACTGCTGCTCTGAGGTGTGCGCGGGCATCACTGCACCGATCAGCCAGTATGGCTACTCGGAGCGCTGTTCTGACTCCTGCTCTGAGATGTGCGCGAGCACCACTGTACCGTCGGCAGGGTGTTAATACGGCCGGTGCTGTGCTCCATGTGTGTGCTAACCTAATCTAGCCGCCGTCGGGCAGGCGACGCGACACTGCATCTCGGCGTGCATGTTCGGCATCATGTGGGACCTGCACCACACGGAGGAGACGACCGACTCGGCCAACCCCAACACGCAGGAGCTGGAGGCGCTGCGCCGCCGGCTGGCCGCCTACATGGAGGCCGCCCAGCACCTGATGGCTTCCAGCCCCGTCAGCCAGTTCCGCGAGGAGGTGCGTGCTGTGTCCGGCCGCCGGTCACGTGGACAACTCCACCTCCGTGACAGGCGGACGCTTGGTGATAGCAACAGTGACGTAGGCGTAGGTGGAGGGGTAGCACGCGCTGCCATTGTGGTCGAATTCGAAGGTAAAAGGTGGAAGGGTTCCATCGTGTCCACGAAGGTTCCACTTAGTCGAAAACGGCACGCAACAGGATATATGTTTGCATCAGTCATTGATTATCCTTCTTACTTGCATCATTCTGGAATTAATTGTTCAGAATTAAATACTGGGCTACAGAAGTATGTCTCATGTTGGAACGAAGGTACCCAATATAGATTAAAAGGTGTGAAGTCCCATATGATTAAACTGTGGACGTCGCTCTCTGTGCTCCTGAAGAGCCAAAGTGTGTTGACCTCACCCTAGTGTTTTCTAGATGTAGCGTAAGATGCCACAGGCGGATCTAGACGGATCATCTGGTTACCATCTTCCGAAGACTTTCTCTCTCTCTCTCTCTCTCTCTCTCTCTCTCTCTCTCTCTCTCTCTCTCTCTCTCTCTCTCTCTCTCTCTCTCTCTCTCTCTCTCTCTCTCTCTCTCTCTCTCTCTCTCTCTCTCTCTCTCTCTCTCTCTCTCTCTCTCTCTCTCTCCTCTCTCTCTCCTCTCTCTCTCTATCTCTCCTCTATCTCTCCTCTATCTCTATCTCTATCTCTACTCTCCCCCCCCCCCCCCCCCCCTCCTCCCTCCCTCCCTCCCCCCCTCTTTAACCTGCGCCCTACTGTGCTGGAGAGGGGAGGTGGATTCTGCTCACTTGGCGGACTACTGTAAATTTCTAAGCGAAGATGTCACCATGCAATTATCACTGTTTGCTCATGTCACTGGATACAACAAAACTCTCTCGTGGTTTTGTTATCTTCCATTCTTGATCGTGTATTTTTGTTCAGTGAAATTGCCTCTTATGATTATGATAGCAAATTATGGCGAACCCGTATACTTTTTTTTAGGTGCAAAGTTAAAATTAATTCCCGTGTCTGAGAACGATGTTGATCCCCTCCCCACATTTTTTTAGCTTTATCTATTTTGTAACATTTTGATAATATAAATTTTCAAACGTTTTTCATTGTTGACCTCCAACAAGGCTCACCCGTTCTTCGAACCCCGTCAACCGGTTCCGTGAGCAGTGACACTCGTTTCCTGAGTTCGCTGGGTTTGGCCACCATTTGCTTCCCAGATTTAAACAGCTGAATTATGACTGTCCCACTATGTCTGATTTTGTTCGTTAGCTGTACATTGATGCAAATTTGCCACTTTCTTCACCTGCCTCTTGCTCTTAGAACCCGATAACGACACATTGCAAAGGGTGATGTTCGCTTGTATCACGGGTGGAAATTACATACCCTTGAGGGTGTTTGGGCACTCATATTGCGTTTAAACACCACTGAAGGCAACATGAGACCCTTTCGGTGAACAATCCTAGTTATGTTAAGCTTTTCGAACCATAACACCGAACGCATCAGACTCATTATACGATTCTACACCAATGACCGATATTTAACTCTAGCCTGTGCCCTTCCTCACCCCGTGGTCCTCATCAGCCTGTGTCCATCCTCAGACTGTGTCACAATCCTCAGCCCGTGTCCAGCCTCAGCCCGTGTCCATCCTCAGCCCGTGTTCATCCTCAGCCCATGTCCATCATCACCACCCCCACCCCCACCCCGTGTCCATCTTCAGCCCGTGTCGAGCCTCAGCTAGTGTATATACCAGCTCGTGTCCATCATCAGCCCGTGTCCATCCTCAGCCGTATCCATCCTCAGCCCGTATCCCTCCTCAGCCCATGTCCATCCTCAGCCCGTGTCCATCATTACCCCCCCCCGTGTCCATCCTCAGCCCGTGTCGAGCCTCAGCTAGTGTATATACTCAGCTCGTGTCCATCATCAGCCTGTGTCCATCCTCAGCCTGTGTCTATCCTTAGCCCCTGTCCATCATCACCCCCCGCCCCCGTGTCCATCCTCACCCCATGTCGAGCCTCAGCTCGTGTCCATCATCAGCCTGTGTCCATCCTCAGCCTGTGTCCATCCTCAGCCTGTGTCCATCCTCAGCCCGTGTCCATCATCAGCCTGTGTCCATCATCACCCCGTGTCCATCCTCAGCCCGTGTCCATCCTCAGCCCGTGTCCATCCTCAGCCCGTGTCCATCCTCACCCCGTGTCCATCCTCAGCCCGTGTCCATCCTCAGCCCGTGTCCATCCTCAGCCCGGGTCCATCATCACCCCCGTGTCCATCCTCAGCCCGTGTCTATCCTCAACCCGTGTCCGGTGTCTATCCTCAGCCCGTGTCCATCATCACCCCCGTGTCCATCCTCAGCCCATGTCCATCCTCAGCCCGTGTCTATCCTCAGCCCGTGTCCGGTGTCTATCCTCAGCCCGTGTCCATCATCACCCCCGTGTCCATCCTCAGCCCGTGTCCATCCTCAGCCCGTGTCTATCCTCAGCCCGGGTCCATCATCACCCCGTGTCCATCCTCAGCCCGTGTCTATCCTCAACCCGTGTCCGGTGTCTATCCTCAGCCCGTGTCCATCATCACCCCCGTGTCCATCCTCAGCCCGTGTCCATCCTCAGCCCGTGTCTATCCTCAGCCCGGGTCCATCATCACCCCGTGTCCATCCTCAGCCCGTGTCTATCCTCAACCCGTGTCCGGTGTCTATCCTCAGCCCGTGTCCATCATCACCCCCGTGTCCATCCTCAGCCCGTGTCCATCCTCAGCCCGTGTCTATCCTCAGCCCGGGTCCATCATCACCCCCGTGTCCATCCTCAGCCCGTGTCTATCCTCAACCCGTGTCCGGTGTCTATCCTCAGCCCGTGTCCATCATCACCCCCGTGTCCATCCTCAGCCCGTGTCCATCCTCAGCCCGTGTCTATCCTCAGCCCGGGTCCATCATCACCCCCGTGTCCATCCTCAGCCCGTGTCTATCCTCAACCCGTGTCCGGTGTCTATCCTCAGCCCGTGTCCATCATCACCCCCGTGTCCATCCTCAGCCCGTGTCCATCCTCAGCCCGTGTCCATCCTCAGCCCGTGTCCGGTGTCTATCCTCAGCCCGTGTCCATCATCACCCCCCGTGTCCATCCTCAGCCCGTGTCCATCCTCAGCCCGTGTCTATCCTCAGCCCGGGTCCATCATCACCCCCCGTGTCCATCCTCAGCCCGTGTCTATCCTCAACCCGTGTCCGGTGTCTATCCTCAGCCCGTGTCCATCATCACCCCCCGTGTCCATCATCACCCCGTGTCCATCCTCAGCCCGTGTCCATCCTCAGCCCGTGTCCATCATCACCCCGTGTCCATCCTCAGCCCGTGTCCATCCTCAGCCCGTGTCCATCCTCAGCCCGTGTCCATCATCACCCCGTGTCCAGCCTCAGCCCGTGTCCATCATCAGCCCGTGTCCATCATCACCCCGTGTCCATCCTCAGCCCGTGTCTATCCTCAGCCCGTGTCCATCATCACACCCCGTGTCCATCATCACCCCGTGTCCAGCCTCAGCCCGGGTCCAGCCTCAGCCCGTGTCCAGCCTCAGCCTGTGTCCATCCTCAGCCCGTGTCCATCATCACCCCGTGTCCAGCCTCAGCCTGTGTCCATCATCACCCCGTGTCCATCCTCAGCCCGTGTCTATCCTCAGCCCGTGTCCATCATCACACCCCGTGTCCATCATCACCCCGTGTCCAGCCTCAGCCCGGGTCCAGCCTCAGTCCGTGTCCAGCCTCAGCCTGTGTCCATCATCACCCCGTGTCCAGCCTCAGCCTGTGTCCATCATCACCCCGTGTCCAGCCTCAGCCCGTGTCCATCATCACACCCCGTGTCCATCATCACCCCGTGTCCAGCCTCAGCCCGGGTCCAGCCTCAGCCCGTGTCCAGCCTCAGCCTGTGTCCATCCTCAGCCCGTGTCCATCATCACACCCCGTGTCCATCATCACCCCGTGTCCAGCCTCAGCCCGGGTCCAGCCTCAGCCCGTGTCCAGCCTCAGCCTGTGTCCATCCTCAGCCCGTGTCCATCATCACCCCGTGTCCAGCCTCAGCCTGTGTCCATCATCACCCCGTGTCCAGCCTCAGCCCGTGTCCATCATCACACCCCGTGTCCATCATCACCCCGTGTCCATCCTCAGCCCGTGTCTATCCTCAGCCCGTGTCCATCATCACACCCCGTGTCCATCCTCAGCCCGTGTCTATCCTCAGCCCGTGTCCATCATCACCCCGTGTCCATCATCACCCCGTGTCCAGCCTCAGCCCGTGTCCATCATCACCCCGTGTCCAGCCTCAGCCCGTGTCCATCATCACCCCGTGTCCATCCTCAGCCCGTGTCTATCCTCAGCCCGTGTCCATCATCACACCCCGTGTCCATCATCACCCCGTGTCCAGCCTCAGCCCGGGTCCAGCCTCAGCCCGTGTCCAGCCTCAGCCTGTGTCCATCATCACCCCGTGTCCAGCCTCAGCCCGTGTCTATCCTCAGCCCGTGTCCATCATCACACCCCGTGTCCATCATCACCCCGTGTCCATCCTCAGCCCGTGTCCATCCTCACCCCGTGTCCATCCTCAGCCCGTGTCTATCCTCAGCCCGTGTCCATCATCACCCCCCGTGTCCAGCCTCAGCCGGCAGCTGACCTCCGTGTGTGCCGTGCGGTGTCCTGCAGGCCTACATCTCGATCTGTCTCTGTCTCTGTCTCTCCCCTCCCCCGTGTCCAGCCTCAGCCGGCAGCTGACCTCGTGTGTGCCGTGCGGTGTCCTGCAGGCCTACATCTCGATCTGTCTCTGTCTCTCCCCTCCCCCTCCCCCTCCCCCCCGTGTCCAGCCTCAGCCGGCAGCTGACCTCGTGTGTGCCGTGCGGTGTCCTGCAGGCCTACATCTCGATCTGTCTCTGTCTCTGTCTCCCCCCTCCCCCGTGTCCAGCCTCAGCCGGCAGCTGACCTCGTGTGTGCCGTGCGGTGTCCTGCAGGCCTACATCTCGATCTGTCTCTGTCTCTGTCTCTCCCCTCCCCCGTGTCCAGCCTCAGCCGGCAGCTGACCTCGTGTGTGCCGTGCGGTGTCCTGCAGGCCTACATCTCGATCTGTCTCTGTCTCTGTCTCTGTCTCTGTCTCTCCCCCTCCCCCCGTGTCCAGCCTGAGCCGGCAGCTGACCTCGTGTGTGCCGTGCGGTGTCCTGCAGGCCTACATCTCGATCTGTCTCTGTCTCTCCCCCTCCCCCTCCCCCTCCCCCGTGTCCAGCCTCAGCCGGCAGCTGACCTCCGTGTGTGCCGTGCGGTGTCCTGCAGGCCTACATCTCGATCTGCGACCTGCTGATCGTGTTCTCCAGCCAGCTGGCGTCCAATCCGCTGCTGCGCTCGCTGGTCTACACGCCCGACAAGCCCATGCAGACCATGCTCAACGACTTCATCCAGACCTACGTGTTCGTCGACGACGACGAAGGTGGGTGACGATCGGTCACGACACGCGTCTGAGCAGCGTGTGCCAGCAGTTTGGCGGGGTGGAAGGCAGCCGCCGCCGTGCCACGATTGCTGGTCGGAGCAGATTCGGATGGTGGTGATGTGGGGGGGGGGCTGTGACGGGAGCTTTTCAGGCGTTTACGTACAGCATTGCTGTTTGTGTGACTATCTGTGGCTGAAATTGTGCGTTGGTTTCGGTCGAGTTTTCTTTAGGAATGCATGGCGCTCGGCTCCTGGCAAAGCGCACCATGTGAAGGTCGGTTTGGGCGACACCGAATCTTGTCTCGGCCGGCACAAGTTGGCCGCTATTTGTTCGGATGCTGGTGAGCGTGCCTATGTGCAACTACATCGCTCATCATTCCTGACGAGCGCTCTCTTGATCCTGACTTCATCCACCCCGGCGAAAGGTTGTGCGTTCGAGTCCCACCTGTCGCTACTCTTCGCCCACGACCAATCGGCGTGAGAGGTTGGCGACGCTGTACGATCCAAAACAGTTGACTCGTCGAAGAGCCAATAGCCACCACCACCGCTGAGCTCATCCATTCGACCTGTTGGGATGCTTGTGCTCTGGTTTGGCTTAGTTGGTCCGGTACCTCATTTCCTACCAACCCTGGGCGCGTTTTGGTGAACATAAGTACTACTCTCAAGTACTCCGGTCAATGGTCTTTCGGCTTCCAAATTTGAGGAAGAACGGTCAATACTTTCGAAGTTATAAGCGATAGAAAGTAAACATGCTACGATGCGGCAAAAACAGAGAAACTTTTGCGAACATGTCTCCAAATCTCGTTCCTGCAGCTTCCCCTGAACAAAGTCGAAAGTTTTTAATGATATCCTGTGTAAAAGGGTAGTTGGAAAAAGTTAATAAGTCACGGAATGATAGCTTAGCATGTTCAGGAGCTACGGACGGCCACAGGGAGAGAGAGAGGCATTGTGTAACCCGTCCGTAATGGGTTAAGGTGTTTTCGTGGCCCACACTGACCAAGTCAGCGCGGTCAATTTTGTTTTGACGTACTGAGTAGCCAGGAGTACCTTGTTGACTTGGTCAATGTTTTGCAGATTTGAACAGACTAGCTGACGGATCCTAATACCATTAAATGTGATAGGAGCACAATCTCCAGTGATACCTGCCAGCACTGATATTTTCCTTCTCTTTAATCGCGCCACCTCTCTTATCCAAAGCAGTCATATGGTTTGATATTGAATTAAATATGTACGTAAACACCTACCTATAATGCAGATCCAGTCATTCAACACAAGCAGGCACAACTGTATTGGTGGGTGCTTATCTAATGTGTTACAGAGAATTGGGAAATACATATGAGGGAAAGTGAAATGAGTTTTAATCTGTTTAAGCTACCAGTTCGCTACGGCTAGTTTTGACCAGTCGGTGTATAATTTATATCTTCAATGTATTTGTCATTGTTTCAATTCCTTGGTGACCGAAATGCGGTTTAAACTGGACAAAGTTACCACGCGGCCAAAGCTTACCTGTCTTAAGATGCTCGTATGTCCATTTACGCTCGGGCAGAGGAGCAGGACGAGCACACCAAGATCGAGGAGCTGCACAAGCGGCGCAACTTCCTGGCCAGCTTCAGCAAGCTCATCGTCTACAACGTGATGTCGACCAGGGCGGCGGCCGACGTGTTCAAACACTACGTCAGGGTGAGCTCCTCTACCGGGACCTCGGAGCTGACGGTGCTCCACGCTTCGGGCTACTGTGGGGTCTCCTCCGGGGTCTCAGTCTGTCTTCTGTGGGGTCTCCGTCTGTATTCTGTGGCTCACTCTCCATCTGTCTCCTGTGGCTCAATCTCCGTCTGCCTCCTGTGGCTCAATCTCCGTCTGTCTCCTGTTGCTCAATCTGTCTCCTGTGGCTCAATTTCCGTCAGTCTCCTGCGGCTTAGTCTCAGTCTGTCTCCTGTGGCACAGTCTCCGTCTGTCTCATGTGGCTCAATCTCCGTCTGCCTCCTGTGGCTTAGTCTCCGTCTTCCTACTGTTGCTTAGTCTCCGTCTTCCTCATGTTGCTTAGTCTCCGTCTGCCTCCTGTGGTTCAGTCTTCGACTTATCCCCGTGGCTCAATCTCCGTTTGGGCTCTAAATGATCAATATTTGGTGGAAGCGCCCTTAAACTCAAATAACTAACTAACAACCTCAATCTCCGTCTGTCTCCTGTGGCTCAGTCTCCGTCCGTTTTATGTGGCACAGTCTCCGTCTGCCTCATGTGGCTCAGTCTCCGGCCTGCCTGTTGTCCTATGTGGCTCAGTCTTCGGCCTGCCTGTTGTCCTATGTGGCTCAGTCTTCGACCTGTTCCGGTGGTTTAGCCTACTGTTTTGTGTGGGTGTGTGCGCTTGCGTGTGCGTGCGTGCATGTGTGCGATCGAGTTGTCATGCTGTACTCCTTTGATGTTTTGTCTATCTTTTGTTTTCAGACTCGATATTTTACACCAGAAGTGCATTGATATATATATTATATATATATATATATATATATATATATATATATATATATATATATATATATATATATGTATGTATATATATACATGTATCAACGTTGACTTAAGCACATATTATGTCCATACCGCCCAAGTGATTCGGCTATCGGCCATCGGTCAGCTATTGTAAGGTTCTCGTGACACCTTAAGACCGGTTCATACCGGCTAATTGTGAGAGTTTTGGCAATTGAACGTAATGTGATGGGAACGTTCTGAAAAGATAAAATGAACGAAATGGTTTCGTTTTCGTTGCGTTTGTTTTACGTTTGTTCGTGCGCACGCCTGACTAAGCGTTTTGCGGCGAATGTGCCGAAATTTAGTTTGAATACATCTTCTCAAGGTCTTCTATTCTGGCTCTACATTGGCGTAGGTTTTTTAAAAACATTATTGTGAGGGTACAATGCATGAAGGCAATGGGCTGGTCCAGATAGATTGGGGAGCATGCCACATCGGGTCTCATGTTAAAAGTTGAAATTATTGTGGGGATGGGGGGGGGGGCAAGCCAACATTTGGTGGTGGGTCAAGTGCGCTCCCAAAAGCATACAAAGCTACACCCCTGGTTCTTTGTATAAGAATTCGCACGCATTAGCGTCATCGTCCGTACGCCATGAAGGGCACAGACTTTCTGTTGTTTTGGTCTTTGTATCTAACCCAGTACCGTCTATTCGTAGGCTATATGTGAAAGAATCACTTAGAGAAGAGTAATTTTTGTGGCGAATATGTCACCCTCATTCAAGAGGCCAGAAGTCTCCCTGGTGGCACCCCCTCCCCAGTGGCACTACTGTCCATGGAACACCAGAATTCTGCATACCCCTTGGCCAAATTCTGAATCCGCCACTGGCTAGTCCATATAGCTAACTGGTGGCAGAAGTTCATCTCGGCTGCCAGCTGCTCAATCCAAAGTTTGCGCGGCACGAGACGGCATTGTTGAGCGACCTTAAACCAAAATTAACGCGCATGAAAACAGGGACGTTCAGTTCCAAGCGTGCGATGGTGCGGGTGGCTGGGTTGTGCGCGACTATGTGTCTAGTTCAAGTCATTGGTTGGAAATTTGTATGCATTTGTGCATTACGCTTGCTTTTTTATGGAAATGTGAATTGCAAGATCAATCTGAGTGCAAGTAATGCACTGAAGTGGCCAGTCGTTCTTAATATTGAATACACCTATCAATCATCGGTTCCCACAGGACGCATCATCATGGTACGTACCTACTTCGACACCTCCTACCTGGTATAGGTGCACCTAGTTTCATATATCTTTGGTGCACGCGTCCAATGCGTTGGAAGTAAATCAAAAGTTTGAGGCCAGGGTCCTATCAAAATTATCGAAATAGCAAAGAAAGGTCAACTTCGACGACCTGCGCCTAGGTGCCGTAGAGTAGCAGCATTGTAATGATTTATAGAGATTAAGAAAATATGATTTAAGAAAGCAATTACCGCACCAACTCTGTGCAGATATTCCATTGCCTCCCGACGATGTATACTTCTGCCGAACTGTATGTATCAAACAAATATTGCAAACCGCCATAAAAACGCCCCGATTACGTGGGGGACGGTAAAAGATAACTTGAGTTTATCTCTTAAATGATGCGTTCCTTTCGAAAAGCGATCGTTTTACGAGCGTTGTGTGCTGGTTGAAATGCACCGGTTCACACTACACTCAGATTTAATTCTGCAAAGCTGTCCACTACCATTACGCTAGGCTAATGAAATCATTACGTTCCGTTCCCAAAACGCTAACAGTTTGTCGGTGTGAGCCGGCCTTTGATCGGAAGTAGTTGCGAAGCTTGTCCGTCTGACCCTTGACTTTCCGCCGGCTCACGCAGTACTACAACAACTACGGCGACATCATCAAGGCCACTCTGGGCAAGGCGCGTGAGATCAACAAGGTGAACTGCGCGCGCACCATGGCCCTGTCGCTGCAGGCGCTCTTCTCCGCTCTGACCAGCCACCCTCAGGCCAGGATCAGCCGCACCAGCGACGAGTTCATCTCGCTCAAGGTCAGTCGTCCGCACACGGGCTGGATGCTGGTGTCTGACCGGGGTCGTTTGACCAATCACGGCAAAATGGCTTCGATAAATCATTTCGACACCACTATAAATTATTCAATCGTCCAAGTGGCGATTTTATGTCCTTGTTACATACCAACAACGGTACGGTTTTTAGTACAGTATTTTCGTTCGTCTATTCAGGTTTTTTTCGGCCATGTCATGAATGAGAAAATATTGTTAACTATTTTAGACAATAAACAAAATTGTACTTTGATAGCTGCAAAAATATGGAAACAGGAAACGGTGAAGAAAAACTATTGGATAAATAAACGTGAAAATGGAATTGAAATGCAAATACAGTAGTCGGTACCACTTCTATTGGGCCCGCCGTAGGCACTGAGTGATGTATTGTACAAAAACCGAATGTCCATGCGAAGAACTTATGGTAAAGAATACATAATTTCATGTGTTCACAATACCTGACCATTAAAATATGTTTATGCAAAATGGGTAAAACGGGTGTCTGGAAGGCGTGATGCATTTAGAGAGGCGAAACAGTCGAAAGCAACCAGAGTGAAATTTATCGAAGAAATCAGGAAAGGCAACCCTGAAATATAGCTAGCCCCCTTATTTTCGAGGAAGACGAGATGCTTTGGAAATCAGTAGTGGTCAACTGCAAGTTCCCATTATCTCTAACGATTAAGCATATAGTTGTTTATCACGGAACTATCATTTCTTTTCGGACTGCGTGGGTTCCACGAGGTGGAAGAGACGAAGCCCGACAGATGCGATGAGGTTGTGGCCCTGGGCAAAGATGAACATGGTAATAAGTTATCACACTTCCTGTTTGTTTGTTTATTGGGTGGTTCTCGACGCACTTTATGCACGATCACGGCTAATGGCGCCGTCCACACTGTTTCGCCGGTGGGCCGCGGGATTGGGAAATGTCCTGAGTGGTGCGAGTGTTGAACCCGGGACCTTCGGTACCCAGAGCTCAACACCTTAACCACTCGGCCATCCCCGCCCCAGTTATCACACTTCAATGAGTGAATGACGGAAAGAAGAGAGAAGCTCTGTTGCTTCGTCAACAGGAGCCTTCTCTTCCGAAGCCTTTAAAAAAACACACAAAGACAGGCCGAATCAGTGGCCGATACGTGTTTTCAAGAGGCTCTACAAAGAACGACAGCATGCTATGGAGCGGTAGACCCCCGTTCTTCCTCGCCAATAGAACCAATCAGTCTGGTTCAGTAAGGCCCAGCTAGAGATACAAGGCGTCGAGCAGTACGCTGCTGAAAACTGGATTGATGCTGTATAATACTAGATTGATGATGTAAATTGATGTATAATACGCCAGTATTGGTTACGACACCGTAGAGTACGTCAGCATTATCATTTAGGATACGCTACGGTTAATTTGTAGCCCAGCACTAGCCTCTACAAGATGACGGTTTGCAGCCTCTTTTACATCGAGGAGCCAATAAGGATGAAAGTCATGCGGGAACACGTCCCGTGCAGTGTTTCCCAGATGGCAATGCTGTATGCCCATGCTCAGCACAACATGCAGGATATTGTCCCCCTGGCTCCGTGCATGTGTTAAACGATGTCAGTTGATATTGTTTAACATAGGTATTTTGTGCTGCAAAAGAAATGTGCACATCTGGTATGTTTATGATTGTGTTAAAACCATAATTTCTTTAAATACATGGTTTCCAGGACAAATTGACATCCTACGGTATCGCCACGTCGGGTGTCGGTTTGGCCAAGTGGTCTCGGTTATTTCGGATCGCTCTGTCGTTCGGCCTGGACGCGCTGAAGAACCGCGAGGCCATCACGTCGCTGCACCACGAGGGCATCCGGTTCGCCGTGGACCCGCTGGAGAACGCGCTCGACCCGACCGGGCCGCCGCCCAACATCGCCTTCCTCGAGGTCATGTCCGAGTTCACCAACAAGCTGCTGCGCCAGGACAAGCGCGTCGTGTGAGTGGGTTGGAGTGCTGACCTCGGCCGCCGACCCCCAGCAGTTGGCGGCCGGCCAATCGTCCAGAACGGCGTCGGGCCCTGAGGTGTGGCGATGGACGCACAATCGATGGCGATAAGTCTGATGGGCGGACTACATGCGTGAGACCAGGGCTTGTCGGGGGAACGCCAAGGTTCGCTGGTTGGAGTGTCACAATGATATGAATGTCAATGCGTTAATTAGGAAAGATTAAGCTGTGTTGAGTCGAATTTAAGCTCGAAATGACAAACTATTTCATATGACCCTAAATTGAAATTAAATTGAAACTATTAATTTGTTTAGAGGAATAGCAATATTCCAGTCAGGTAGAGTTCCGGACCCCGAGCCCCGGCAATTGAGTTGTTGGGGGTTCAGTTCAGACAATCCAATGCATGTCGTCGTCTCCAAATCATTGAACTGCTGAATGTTACTACATAGGCTAGTGAATGTTGAGCATTGTATGGCTGTCGTGCTTAAGTGAGTACTCTGGTTGGTTATTGGTTTTACGACACGTCGACCGTTGAGTCATATAGCTTCGCCAATCTCTCACGCCGATTGGTCGCGGGCGAAGAGTAGCGATAGGTGAGATTCGAACCCACAATCTTTCGATTATGAGACGAGCATCTTACCCCTAGACCACTCGTCCCCAAGTGAGTACTCTGGTGAGTGTGAATGGCGCTGAAGCGAATACTGTGATTGGTGTGAATGCTAGTGTGGCACATGGGCGCGGAGTCCCGGTGAGTGTGAATACCGCCTTACTAATGCGTGGCGCCAAATGACGCCTGAAAGACTATTGCCGTCAGTGTGAATGACGCCTGTAAGACTATTGTTGTGAGTGTGAGTGATGCGTGTGAGACGACCATCGTGTGAGTGACGCCTGTAAGACTACCGTAGTGAGAGCGGGTGACGAAGCGTGAGTGGGAGTAAAACGTGATTTGTTTGCTCTTTGTGAGCGTGATCATCATCTGAGTGTGAGCTGTAGCGAAAGCAGGCGCTGTGTTTGAGTGTCACGGTGGACGGGCGCCGTGTTTGAGTGTCCCGGTGGACGGGCGCCGTGTGTGAATGTCACGGTGGACGGGCGCCGTGTTTGAGTGTCCCGGTGGACGGGCGCCGTGTTTGAGTGTCCCGGTGTGGACGGGCGCCGTGTTTGAGTGCCACGGTGGACGGGCGCGCAGGGGACGAGTAGTCCGGTGGAGGGCGCTGTTGAGTTGCCCATCTCACAATAGATAGGTTGTGGCGTTCGAGTGTCATCTGTCGCTACTCTTCGCCCGCGACCAATCGGCGTGAGAGATTGGGCGACGCTTGAGTGTCACGGTGGACTCAACGGTCGATGTGTCGCAAAACCAATAACCAACCAACCAACGGTGGACGGGCGCCGTGTTTGAGTGTCACGGTGGACGGGCGCCGTGTGTGAGTGTCACGGTGGACGGGCGCCGTGTGTGAATGTCACGGTGGACGGGCGCCGTGTGTGAGTGTCACGGTGGACGGGCGCCGTGTGTGAGTGTCACGGTGGACGGGCGCCGTGTGTGAATGTCACGGTGGACGGGCGCCGTGTGTGAATGTCACGGTGGACGGGCGCCGTGTGTGAATGTCACGGTGGACGGGCGCCGTGTGTGAGTGTCACGGTGGACGGGCGCCGTGTGTGAGTGTCACGGTGGACGGGCGCCGTGTGTGAGTGTCACGGTGGACGGGCGCCGTGTGTGAATGTCACGGTGGACGGGCGCCGTGTGTGAGTGTCACGGTGGACGGGCGCCGTGTGTGAATGTCACGGTGGACGGGCGCCGTGTGTGCGTGTCACGGTGGACGGGCGCCGTGTTTGAGTGTCACGGTGGACGGGCGCCGTGTGTGAGTGTCCCGGTGGACGGGCGCCGTGTGTGAATGTCACGGTGGACGGGCGCCGTGTGTGAATGTCACGGTGGACGGGCGCCGTGTGTGAGTGTCACGGTGGACGGGCGCCGTGTTTGAGTGCCACTGCGGACGGGCGCCGTAGTGAGTGTGTGCTGGCGGCCGGGCAGACTCAACTATCTGGACCGGCGGATCGCGGCCGGCATGCCGTCGTCGCGCGGCGAGGACTGGCAGCCGCTGCTCATGTACCGCAACTCGCTGCTGCAGGGCGAGAGCGAACAGCCCATCATCACCAGCAAGCGCGCCTACACGCGCAAGCGACGCGACGGTGAGCGCGCCCAACCATCCGTCTACGTGGCAGGAAGTAGCATACAAATCATCAGTATTGTGGACACACACGCATATGTGTATATATATATATATATATATATATATATATATATATATATATATATATATATATATATATATATATATAATACTGGATATTACAGGAACAATCTGCGCTCGCTGCCTTGCGTGGCTTCCGCTGCCGGTTTGCGTTGATATCATGGAAGGTTTAATCTACTAACCTGGTCCATCCCTGGACAAACCAACTCACCAAGTGCTAGTGAGTTCGTCTGGTGGTAAGACAAGAAGTCAATGGATGACGAAATCTCCAGAGAACCGAGATAATCACAGGCCTAGCTGACGACTGCGTGCTTGATGTAGGCAGGTCGGCTGGTGTGCGCAACGAATTGAAATGGAATGCGCAGTTTTCGTAAAAGGTGGATTTTAACACCACCATTTTTCACAACACAGATAAATCTGGCGGAGAGGGGAGGCAGGTAACCAGCTTTCGTTTTCACTAATTTGGTTCTGGCGTAGTGAAATTCGTCGTTGAGCCGCTTGACGGTGAAATTACGTGCCGTTAGTAGCCGCTTTAACGGTGAAATTACGTGCCGTTAGTAGCCGCTTAACGGTGAAATTACGTGCCGTTAGTAGCCGCTTAACGGTGAAATTACGTGCCGTTAGTAGCCGCTTTCCGTTCGGAGCGCTGTTCAAATTACGTGTCATGAGGGGAATGTGAAGCAGTATTTGTGGAGCCATGCAATGCCAAAGCTTCGCTGTGTGTTGTCTGGCCGATATACTATCAGCGGTGCTATGGACGTCCGTGAAGCAGGGGCGCGGTGGTGGCGGCGGACAGCTTATGGGCGTCTTGCGTGCCGAGGGAGTCGGCCGTCATACTGTATCACGGGCATCGCGCGTCTGCGTTATGTAGAGCCGTGGTGGTGAGGTGTGCGGCTGGTGTTGGGGCTTGCGTCGTGTGCGGCTGGCGCCAATGGCGGTTTGGCGGTGGTGACGTGCTGGTGGTTGGGCGCTGTATAACCTAGGCAGTTGATGCGCCCCTAAACCCCAACAACAACCACAACAACGACGTGCTGGTGGTGGTGTGGCCTGGCGGTGTGTGGGCGTGGGGTCGGCGGCGGGTTGCTTCCCGGACTGTCAGCTGACGGTTGATGGTCGGCGTGGTGTGTGCAGGTGACGGCTGGTGTGGGTGGCATGTGTCGGCGTTGGCTGATGTAAGTGGTGTGTGTAGGTGGTATGTGTCGACGGCGGCTGGTGCAGGTGGTGTCGACGGCGGCTGGTGTGGTTAGTGTGGTAGCGGCTGGTGTAGGTGGTATGTGTCGTCGTGGGCTGGTGCATGTGGTGTGTGTGGGCTGCGGCTGGTGTAGGTGATATGTTGGGTGTCGGCGGCGGCTGGTGTGGCTGGTGTAGGTGGTGTGGTCGGCGTCTGGTGTAGGTGTTATATGTCGGCGGCGGCTGGTGTAGGTGGTGTGGTCGGCGGCGGCTGGTGTAGGTGGTGTGTGTCGGCGGCGGCTGGTGTAGGTGGTATGTGTCGGCGGCGGCTGGTGTAGGTGGTATGTGTCGGCGGCGGCTGGTGTAGGTGGTGTGTGTCGGCGGCGGCTGGTGTAGGTGGTGTGGCGCCGCGTGTGTCGGCCCCCGCGGCAGTCACAGCGGCGTGTGTCGACAGACGAGCCGCTGCCGGCCGAACGGTCCCCGGTGCGCCGCAGCGGCCGGCTGCGCACCGGCAGCCACTTCTTCGGTAAGGCGCCCCGCCCCGCCCCGCACGGCTGTCAGCACTGCATGGCTCCGGGACCCTCATCGTATGTGTGTGGGTGTGTGCGTGCTCGTTGGCCGGGCCGGGCTGCGTGGGCTGGCCAGTCTGCCCACTAATCTGCCCGACACAGCGGCCGGCAGTCGGCCAGGACTGATAATGTCGCAGCGTTCACAAGGCTGCGAAGGTGTCTTGGTGTTCGACTAGCATGCGTCACCACTCGTACTTCACGGCAGCAAGCAGCGCGGCCAGGTGCCGCAGGCCGCTGTCGCTGAAGGAGTGCCGCTGTCGATAGTTCGTGATTTGCTTGCTCGTTGTGCTTGTGTGTTGGTTTGTCTGCTGTGTGTTGTTTGTGGCTTGTAGTCGTGTTTGTGAACAGTATATTGTCATGTTTGTTGCTTGTTTTCTTTCGTTTTGCTTTTAAAGTGAATGCACCAATGATTTGCTATGTATTCCGTTATTAAGTACCTCGAGTAGCAACGTTTGGTCCTGCTGAGTTTCCAGTTCGCCTACGTGTCCATTTGTTGTTCCTTTAACTATCATTGTGTGCTGAGCTCTAAGCTCTAGCCACGCCTCCTGCTCGGTGAAACATTGAAAAATAGGTAGATGTCACCGTTCATAGGCTATTGGCCGTCGGCGGGTAATTCCATGCCAAGTGTATGTAGCTGCATACACTTGTAGCTGCCAAGTGTATGTTCCAGCATATGTAGCTGGACATTCAAGTTTGCATGTGCTATTGTAATCACTCGTTGCGTTGGTCGCTACATATTGAGAGCGGTATCGCGAGCATCAGCTGCGTGGGGTCACGTTCTCGAATTTGGGCTACAATCGGCGGTGCTCATCTGCCACTTGAAGGGGCTGTGGATGTTGGCGTCAATTCTCTGTTATGATCGCTGCATCTTCTCTGGTTGTTTTCACCCCGCCCTCGGCCACATCGTTCACAACGTCTGCAGCTCGCACAACTGTTCAGCACGCGGAGTCGGATGCCCATCAACAGCCGAATTATGTGGCGAATTGCTCTCAGTTCCGATGAGTCGGAGTAGGAAGTGAGCATCTGGCGATGCAAAGATGGTGATTTAGTATTGTCGCCAACGCAGATTCAGGGTGACGACTGAATGGAGCAAAAACCGCCGTCCCTTGTGCCGCACCATTTGCCGGAGATCTTTTCGATACCAGATTTAGCTATCTCCTGGTTCATATTGTGCCGGGTGCCGTTTGCGCCAAGATCTTCTCGAGACCAGATTTGGCAATCTCGTGGTCCGTATTGTGCCGGGTACCCTTTGCGTGGATATCCTCTCAAGACCAGATTTGGGGGCGAGTGGTCTCATGGTAAGATCTCGTCTCACAATCGAATGCCGGGTACCTCTTCCCCAAGAAATTTGCGACGCTACATGACTCAACGTCCGTGTCGTAAAACCAAGATCAGATTTGGCGATCTCCTGGTCCATATTTTAAACGTGGAGCATGACCGGAATGAATAGCACGTTGAACGGTGCATTTGCACGCTCGCTTGCTGAAATTCCAAATGGTGCGTGAACGAGGACCTGAATATGTTCCTACCATGCGGCTTTTCAATTTCAAGTCGCCCATAGCGCCTCAACAGCTCAGCATGCCACATTACATTACACATAACATGTGTAGGACTTGCCGTATCCATCGGACTTTCTGAATCTTATCGAAAACCCGCTTTGCATAGGCTATGGAGGTGTTTCCGGTACATTTTAGGCAATCGTGCCGAGAAAGCTGAACGTTAGACTTCTCATTTGCTTGCTTCAGCTGCTTCACGGCACGAGCTCCCAGTCATCAAAAGGCATGCTTTTGCTTGCCTCTAGAATTTAAACGGGTGTGAGAATGTTACCGTTTCTGTTCGCAGACAGAAACATAGAAGAGTTGGTGTCATCGAGTCATCTGAACTTAACATTTACGATATTTTGGGAAGATTTAGGGAAATTTACCTGACATGAGGACTTGAACGTCACCATTTGGTACCATTGGTATCCAATGTCAGTACGCGAATGGACAATTTTACTGACTATGCCTGGTTTCACTCAACATGTTCAGTGCCTGGACACCCACCATATCCAATGTCCATACACCCACCATGTCCAGTGCCAGACTCCCACCACGTGCATTGTCCTGACACCCACCATGTACAGTGTCCAGACACCCACCATGCCCAGTGTCCAGACACCCACCATGCCCAGTGTCCAGATACCCACCATGCCCAGTGTCCAGACACCCACCATATCCAGTGTCCAGACACCCACCATGTACAGTGTCCAGACACCCACCATGCCCAGTGTCCAGACACCCACCATGTCCAGTGTCCAGACACACACCATGTCCAGTGTCCAGGCACACACCATGTCCAGTGTCCAGACTCCCACCATGTCCAGTGTCCAGACACCCACCATATCCAGTGTCCAGACACCCACCATGTCCAGTGTCCATACACCCACCATATCCAGTGTCCAGACACCCACCATGTCCAGTGTCCAGACACCCACCATGTCCAGTGTCCAGACACCCACCATGCCCAGTGTCCAGACACCCACCATGCCCAGTGTCCAGACACCCACCATGCCCAGTGTCCAGACACCCACCATGCCCAGTGTCCAGATACCCACCATGCCCAGTGTCCAGGCACACACCATGTCCAGTGTCCAGACACCCACCATGTCCAGTGTCCAGACACCCACCATGCCCAGTGTCCAGATACCCACCATGCCCAGTGTCCAGGCACACACCATGTCCAGTGTCCAGACACCCACCATGTCCAGTGTCCAGACACCCACCATGCCCAGTGTCCAGACACCCACCATGTCCAGTGTCCAGACACCCACCATGCCCAGTGTCCAGATACCCACCATGCCCAGTGTCCAGGCACACACCATGTCCAGTGTCCAGACTCCCATCACGTGCAGTGTCCAGACACCCACCATGTCCAGTGTCCAGACACCCACCATGCCCAGTGTCCAGACACCCACCATGTCCAGTGTCCAGACACCCACCATGTCCAGTGTCCAGACACCCACCATGTCCAGTGTCCAGACACCCACCATATCCAGTGTCCAGACACCCACCATGCCCAGTGTCCAGACACACACCATGTCCAGTGTCCAGACACCCACCATATCCAGTGTCCAGACACCCACCATGTCCAGTGTCCAGACACCCACCATGTCCATTGTTCAGACGCCCACCATGTCCAGTGTCCAGACACCCACCATGTCCAGTGTCCAGACACCCACCATGTCCAGTGTCCAGACACCCACCATGTCCATTGTCCAGACACCCACCATGTCCAGTGTCCAAACACCCACCATGTCCAGTGTCCAGACACCCACCATGTCCAGTGTCCAGACACCCACCATGCCGTGTCCAGACACCCACCATGCCCAGTGTCCAGATACCCACCATGCCCAGTGTCCAGATACCCACCATGTCCAGTGTCCAGACTCCCACCACGTGCAGTGTCCAGACACCCACCATGTCCAGTGTCCATACACCCACCATGTCCAGTGTCCAGACACCCACCATGTCCATTGTTCAGACGCCCACCATGTCCAGTGTCCAGACACCCACCATGTCCATTGTTCAGACGCCCACCATGTCCAGTGTCCAGACATCCACCATGTCCAGTGTCCAGACACCCACCATGTCCATTGTCCAGACGCCCACCATGTCCAGTGTCCAAACATCCACCATGTCCAGTGTCCAGACATCCACCATGTCCAGTATCCAGACATCCACCATGCCCAGTGTCCGGACACACACCATATCCAGTGTCCAGACACCCACCATGTCCATTGTTCAGACGCCCACCATGTCCAGTGTCCAAACATCCACCATGTCCAGTGTCCAGACATCCACCATGTCCAGTATCCAGACATCCACCATGCCCAGTGTCCGGACACACACCATATCCAGTGTCTGGACACCCACCATGTCCAGTGTCCAGACACCCACCATGTCCAGTGTCCAGACATCCACCATGTCCAGTGTCCAGACACCCACCATGTCCATTGTCCAGACGCCCACCATGTCCAGTGTCCAAACATCCACCATGTCCAGTGTCCAGACATCCACCATGTCCAGTATCCAGACATCCACCATGCCCAGTGTCCGGACACACACCATATCCAGTGTCCAGACACCCACCATATCCAATGTTCAGACACCCACCATGTCCAGTGTCCAGACACCCACCATGCCCAGTGTCCAGACATCCACCATGCCCAGTGTCCGGACACACACCATATCCAGTGTCTGGACACCCACCATATCCAGTGTCCTAACACCCAACATGTCCAGTGTCCAGACACCCACCATGTCCAGTGTCCAGACACCCACCATGTCCATTGTTCAGACGCCCACCATGTCCAGTGTCCAGACACCCACCATGTCCAGTGTCCAGACACCCACCATGTCCAGTGTCCAGACACCCACCATGTCCAGTGTCCATACACCCACCATGTCCATTGTTCAGACGCCCACCATGTCCAGTGTCCAAACATCCACCATGTCCAGTGTCCAGACATCCACCATGTCCAGTATCCAGACACCCACCATGCCCAGTGTCCGGACACACACCATATCCAGTGTCTGGACACCCACCATGTCCAGTGTCCAGACATCCACCATGTCCAGTATCCAGACATCCACCATGCCCAGTGTCCAGACACACCACCATGTCCATTGTCCAGACGCCCACCATGCCCAGTGTCCAGACACCCACCATGTCCAATGTTCAGACACCCACCATGTCCAGTGTCCAGACACCCACCATGTCCAGTGTCCAGACTCCCATCACCTGCAGTGTCCAGACACACACACTGTGTTCGGTGTCGGGACGTTGCCTCTACGACCAGACACAGTACTCGAGGAGCAGACACCCCGCACCTCACTTGCGGGCCAGTGTTCTGTGACCTGTGCCCGGCTGACCTGACGTGACCTGACCTGGTTCTGTTCCCGGCCGTGTTGTAGCTGAGCTGGACGACGAGGAGGAGGGCGGCTCGGAGCACGACTTCCAGCAGTGAGTGGCACCGTCACGTCACACCGCGACAGCGCCGGCGGCCGTCACGACTCGTGCAGTCACTCGGACGTAGTGCTAGACGGCTTCACTACCAGCGCTCTCCCTCTGCGTAGTGCATTCGTGGATTTCGCTTTTTGCTTTCGCCGGTGCTGCTCCCCACTGTTTTGGCTGTCAACTTCGGCTGGAGCCTGTTCCATGGGTGTGCTGATTTTTCTGTAAACATTCGGAGCTAGCAGTCTCGTCATGTTTGCATGCGGAATTACTTGCCGACCATATCACAGAATTGTATCCAGGGATGAGCAGTTGTCCGCTCCGGCACCGGGAAATGGTTGTGAGATAAAGTGCCGGTCGGCTGTTGGTCCGTATCATCCCCCCCCCTCCCCAATCTTCGTTGTATACCTCAGGGGTACTTTGTAGTGTGATGCGGAGTATCGTGCCTTTGGAGTAGTGGTCCGTGCTGTCTCTTGGAACAGCTGGTCGTGCGTCGAATCTGATCGACAAATTAAGTACATTTTTAGCGTCGGCTTTCTTGCCGCTCATCGGTTAGCGTACCACTAGCTGACATTCATGGCACACATTCGCCTGTTGCTAAATCGTGCTGGCCGTAGCTAGAACGCCTCCGGCTATCCTGACCGTTGGCGGATGCGTTGGGCTCGAGTGTGTCGAGTCGCCCAGCCCGGAGTGAGGCGGGACGGGATGTCCGGCCTCACCTGCTGTCCGCCCTCGTTAGCTAACGCTGTTCCCCTATCTTTCAGGTAAGCCGCTTGGCCGGCCGGCCGCTAGTAGTGCTAGCCGCCTGCTCCGGTCGGCCGCCGGTAGTCTAGCCGCTTACTCGGGTCGACCGCCGGTAGTGCTAGCCGCTTACTCGGGTCGGCCGGCCGTCTGTAGTTGTGTCGGTTGGTGTCGCAGCGGCGACGTCCGACGCCGCTCGGCGTACGCAGAGCCGCACGCGTTCCGCGCCTCGTCTGCGCCGCGGGGTGAACGCGGTCACCGCGAGTTTGGCGCGACGCAGTCGTCGGCCAGCTCCTGCACGGGCGACGCCATTTTGGCGTCATTTTGTTGCGAACAGCCGACGCCATTTTGGTGTCATTTTGGTGTCAGTTTGTCGCGAACATCCGACGTCATTTTGTGTTTTCACGAGAAAGACTGGGTAGTGCATCATGTAGTGTCATCATCTTTGTAATTTTCTTAGACAGTTCTGGGCATCCCCGGGAGGGCGAAATAAAGTTCGTCGGTATAGTAGAGTGTGTTATCATCTCGATAGAATGCAGATACACCCTTCGTGTGTTTGATACTGACATACCATTCTAGTTGTAGACACGCGACGGTCGGCCGAAATGTTTCGATTTGGCTATTTCCATTTACATCGATGTTGGAAGATGTGCTTGGAATACATGCTCCTCTGTTACTGGTCTTAAAAGCTCCGGTGTATTTTGTAAAAGGCTGCTTCGTACTTCTGCGTGGATATTCATCGCAGGATTTGGATAAAAGGTAAGATTTCGCCAGTCTTTCCTGCCAGCCTCTCCGCCAGCCTCTTCGATAGCATTTTCCGTCCATCGTGAATCGGACAGGTGCATGTGCTTCATAGCAAATGCGCTGCCTGTATAATTCGCAGCGCCGCGGCGTATGAAGCAGACTGTCGGTATTGCTGTCGATATCGGTCCTGCGTATCTTCCTGGATATGACTACGTATCCGCGTGGTCAGGGTACGCCATCGTGTATTGTCATGTCATTAATCTGGCGTTTGTTTTGCTCTCCGTTCGTCGAACACCCGGACCTTCTTCGATGTTGGAGCTTATGAACGATCGTTCGCGGAAACTTGATTTTTCATTTGGCTTTCGTTTGTCGCTGCGCCCTGCTTTGGCATTCACATGTGTGAAGTCACGACTTCTGGAAATGAAGATGCTTTCCATTCCCGGTGATGTTTCTGAGCTGTATTTTAGCCCTCGGCCATTGTTTTTTCTACAGCCATTGCTTTTTGTCGATTTTTTTCGTATCTTGCATTATAAGCATGGGTGAAGTGATAATTTGAAGAACCAAAGTGTGGGATTCAAGCCCTGATCTTCATGTAGCGCACCTGAGCCACATCCGTCTAAGCTATCCTGTAGATGGGCATAGGTGTCTATCATTTTGTCCGTTTTATGTTCTAGAAGTACCTCTAAATTGGAGGCAGTTCTAATTTACACTGGGAATCCGGCTTTGAAGGTTAGCAACAAAATGTATTTTACCTGACTTGCGACGACTCACGTTACTTATTTCAAAAGTTGTCTTGTATTGTATCGTACCCAAGGCTGTTTACACCTTGATCCATCGTAATCGTCGGGTGAGTTTTTAAGATATGGAGATCTCACGTGCCCGAACAGGTGGCAGGTGCTAGAATCTCCTCCGAAAATACCGGGCTAGAGGTCGTTGACCTTGGCAGGCAATGACAACTCGACAGAGGTGTCGTCGTCGATTGTTACCTCATCGCCATCAGCTGAGCAGCAATCGTCTCGCCAGCTGTTTGCGAGTCTCTCCATTAGCGAGCTGTCCTGTTGGCCGTGTGCCTCCTGCCCGTTCCCGGCAACGTGCGGTGACCCCTGCTCGTGTCCAGCGGTGGTCAGCGACCTCTGCTCACGTCCGCTGGTCGGCAGTGACCTCTGCTCGTGTGTTCGGTGGTTGGAGATTTCCCATGTTCCTGTCCAGTGACCTTCAGCGACCTTTCTCCTTGCTGGGTAATCTACTGTGACGTTTGACAGTGTGTGTGTCGACCGGCAGTGATGTCAGCCAATTCCCGGTGACCTGCACTGACCTCCGTCCGTTGCCGACGACTTGCAGTGACCTGCGGCGGGGCATGTTTTGCAGGTCGCCGGCACCCCGCGGCCGCCGGCGCGGATCCACGGGCCGCCGCACACCGAAGCGCCGCAAGACCAGGTGGGACAGCGGTGGAAACAGAAGACGCATACTCACAAACACACAGATGGCAGATGGACGAGAGACGGATATAGACACACGCAGACTTGCGTGCAGATACACGTGCATACATCCATCCATCCACACATAGGTGTATACGTGCGTACGTGCATGCATATAGGCAAGCAGAAGAGACAGACGGATCGGTGCCACTATCAAGCGGCTAGTGCCTGGTAGCATACAGTGTATTTGCGGTAAATAATGTCCTGAACACTGGCACATTCTTGATACGTAGTCTTGTAGCGCGTAATTTGTTTGTGTCCGGTTTCGGTCCGGGCTGTGACTGACCACAGCCGGTTTGTTTCGGTCCGGACTGTAACTGGCTGCGGTCGGTTTGTTTCGGTGCGGGCTGTGACCGACTGCGACCGGTTTGTTTCGGTCCGGGCTGTCACTGGCTGCGGCCGGTTTGTTTCGGTGCGGGCTGTGACCGACTGCGGCCGGTTTCTGTCCGGGCTGTGCCTGACTACGGCCGGTTTCGGTGTGGGCTGTGACTGACTACGGCCGGTTTCGGTCCGGGCTGACTGACTACGGCCGGTTTGCTTCGGTCCGGGCTGCGACTGACTGCGGCCGGTTTCAGTCTGGAGGTGCGTGTGATACCTCAGTCGCGGCCTCGTCAGCGCCGCTCCGCCAGAGCCGCCGAGCTGGCGGACGGCCTACGAGACATCAGTCTGACGAGCATGCCACCGCCACCGCCGCCATCGCAGCTGGTGGAGATGTTCGGCTCGGGCAGCGACTTGGACAGCCCGCCGCGTCTCTCCCGGTAAGATAGCCTGCCGCCCCGCGTCTCTCCCGGTAAGACAGCCTGCCGCCCCGCGTCTCTCCCGGTAAGATTGCCTGCCGCCCCGCAGTTGTATGTACCTCCATACAAACCCCTACCCCGCTCTCCACAGGCATTCCTGTTCGAAATGGGCTCTTTCGTTGTCTGACTTCGGTTGATCTCGAGCACACTTCATACGTTGAATAATCATTATCATTCATTATTTATTTTTGAAAAACGTTCCCCAACTTCAGATAGGACCCCGTCTCCCTGATGCTCTGCTGCACCTAGTCCATCCATCTGCTGAGTTGTGAAGGCCAATATGGTGTGTCTGGGAGACCGTATTTTCGTCCGTTGCTGGGTGTACCAGGCATTTGACCCGACCGCTTGGCATAGCTGGGGAGCCGCGCCGACCTGGCCGCTCGGTGAGGCGGTCATGTGTTTGACTGTCGTCGCCCGTGCGGCAGCGGGTTCACGTCGACCCCGGCGGCCGGCGCCACCCACCGACCGCCGGCCACGCGCCGCTCCGTCGGCCGGCCGCTCTTCCACCTGGAGCCCTGCGTGGAGCACCACACGGAGCAGTAGCGGCCCGCCATACCTGGACCCATGAGGCTCACCTCAGGTTCGGCTCATATCGGGGCACGTCTCGGTCACTGCACCTCATCTGCGGAGCACCACACGGAGCAGTAGCGGCACGCCTCCGTCACGGTGCCTCATCTGCGCGACTGGACTCAGCCCGCGGCCTCTCGGTGGTAATCAAGAGTACTTTTTCGTATAAGAAGCTTGGGTGCGAGTGTTTAAGTGCGGTTAAGGTCGCACGAACCCAGTTACTGCTTCGTGGGCCTTACCTTTGTATGATGATTCATCGGTGTTTGCGATGTTTGTTGCTGTTGACTTTTGCAATATATAATTTGTTCCGTTTGTCGGATTTATTATTCGGACGTCCATCGCACGGCGTCTATTTCCATTACATCCTGGACATCAATTTCACTGGACTATTTAGACGTGCGACTTAGACAACAGCATACACATGATCCATCGACAGGGAAAAGGCCATCGATCTGGGATCAGGACGAAATTTGGACGTAAATACAATAATGCAACCCAATATTGCACGTGGAAAAGATCTATCACTAATATTGCATGAAACTCTAACCAATCCCGTTCTGCTAATGCGGTACAACAGGCGGAGCTCTCAGCCCGGTGACCGACCCCAACGCGTGCCGCCCATGCCGAGGTTCCGCCTGGATTCCGCCGAGAAATGCGATCACGGCGTGTCGTCCGGACAAGGCGGTAGAGGGGCCGCCGGCGGCGCGCCGGCCGTGCACGCCTGCAGCGGCAGTGGGTCCGGCGGCACGCGCTGGATCATGTCTGGTGTCGGGTGGGCGTCCATCTCCACAGGGCAGCCGGTCAGCGGGCCGCAGCTGATCTCCGGCATACTGACGGAGATGCGGCCACACGTCATACACACGGCGGGCCGCAGCTGATCTCCGGCATACTGACGGAGATGCGGCCACACGTCATACACACAGCGGGCCGCAGCTGATCTCCGGCATACTGACGGAGATGCGGCCACACGTCATACACACGGCGGGCCGCAGCTGATCTCCGGCATACTGACGGAGATGCGGCCACACGTCATACACACGGCGGGCCGCAGCTGGTCTCCGGCATACTGACGGAGATGCGGCCACACGTCATACACACGGCGGGCCGCAGCTGATCTCCGGCATACTGACGGAGATGCGGCCACACGGCGGGCCGCAGCTGATATCCGGCATACTGACTGTGAGAAAACGATATGTCGTAGAAGCTCGCGAATCTTTACTAACCTATTACCTCCGAACAGACCACCAGATTATACATTTATATATATATATATATATATTATATGAATATATAATAATAATACGAGCCTTTTTTGACAAGGTGCGACAAACCTATGCATGCGACCAGTGATGCCCCTACAATTGCTTGCAGGCCTCTAGCGAGCTTCTTGATGTGTTGATCTAGCCAGCTTCTTAATGTGTGTTGATTCCGATCAGTAACTTCCAGCCGCTACCATACACAGCCAACTTGACGCACCCGCCAGGTTGGAGGCTATGTATGCTAGCGCATTTCAGGTTTGGATACCGTGTTCGACTACCTGCAATTCGCTGCAAACATCTCGTGATCCCGTCCACGGCTATTCATTCGATCACTGGGACTTATCAGGCTCTCGCAGCCTCTGCTGCAGGGCTGCAGAACTCACGGGTCGCTGCAGGGACCGCCCGGAGTTCCTGACTCTCGTGGCGCAAACTCGTTCAGAAGTGACGTGTAGTTGACTGTCTGGACGGATTTCGGGAACTCCCACTTTTCCCAGGGCTGTCGTAGCTGAAGCAACAGACAGCGCGGTTGATATATGGTCGACTGAGCTCATCATATAACGATCAGCACGAATATTACCCAACTACACTGGAAAAAAACTTCGCCAAACCACCGAACACATTTGACAAAAAATCGCAATGTTAGTGAGACAGGGTCACGGAACGAATATCAGTCAGACATTAGTGCTTAGACCTTGAAGCAACCAGTCGATCTGAGAGGTCTGATTCAATGTCAGAATGTTGACTCGAGTTTAGCGTGCTACCGATTACCGTCACGGTCGCCCAGCTGTCCTACCCACGACCTCATGGGGCCGCTTACCGAGCAACCCTGCCAGCCGGACACCCAACACCAGCGCATATTGCCAGTCGAGCTCCGCACTCCCAGGTCAGGGAAGACCGAATGTGTATGCGACCAATAGTCACTACCCGACCATGCCTCGCCTGGCAGCCGTGTCGGCGTCGACAGTTGGACCCATGCGTCGCCGTGACCATCCTTTCAAAGGGTGGTTCTCTCTCTCTCTCTCTCTCTCTCTCTCTCTCTCTCTCTCTCTCTCTCTCTCTCTCTCTCTCTCTCTCTCTCTCTCCATCTCTCCATCTCTCCATCTCTCCATCTCTCCATCTCTCCATCTCTCCATCTCTCCATCTCTCCATCTCTCCATCTCTCCATCTCTCCATCTCTCCATCTCTCCATCTCTCCATCTCTCCATCTCTCCATCTCTCCATCTCTCCATCTCTCCATCTCTCCATCTCTCCATCTCTCCATCTCTCCATCTCTCCATCTCTCCATCTCTCCATCTCTCCATCTCTCCATCTCTCCATCTCTCCATCTCTCCATCTCTCCATCTCTCTCTCTCTCTCTCTCTCTCTCTCTCTCTAAGCTTCGTCAGTTCGAGAGCACGCCACACGGCAACTGCGTCTTCGAGCACGTCCAGACGCAATTGCGGTGTGACGTGCTCTCAAATTGACGAAGCTTTGAAATAAAGAACAAGATCTTGGCAAGCTGATGCCAATCTAACCGATAATACGGAAAGATAACTGACTATTTATTGATATATATATATATGCGTGTGTCTATTTTCTTTTTTTGTCTTTTTAACCGGATTCCGACACGAAGTATTCAAACTCGGAATCCGAGGTCACGCTGGCAGGCACATATATATGCCGCTGGCCACCATCACACAGAATGCACTGACATTCGGATATCGATACCAGTGAGATGAAAGAAGCGTAACACGAGCCCCGCATCGTCGGCATACGCCATGGGGTCCGGAGCGGAGGGGTGCCGGCTTACCCGCGGCTTCCCCTGTGGCATTTCGACTGGATTCTTCTCCCAGTCCAGTAGCTTCAGAAACTCGCAGTAGTTTACCGTGCCCTTATGTGTGCGCGGCAAGCTGCAACACAAACACTACGTCAGCCTCCGCCAAAGCATGCTGGTATCGGTCAGCTTAAACTGCCGCATTAAGCTGCCTTTCGGATGTCTTATTTCATGTTCGTTTTCATATAACCACCATCAAGCATGCATCCTCTGACAAGGGGACAAGTGGTCTAGGGGTAGGATGCTCGTCTCACAATCGAAAGGTTGTGGGTTCGAGTCTCACCTGTCGCTACTCTTCGCCCGCGACCAATCGGCGTGAGAGATTGGCGACGCTACATGACTCAACGGTCGATGTGCCGCAAAAACCAATAACCAATAACAATCCTCTGACAAGTGAAATACATGGCGTACAAAATGCTTCGAAAAGGCGGCATACTATATCAGCAAACGTTATCTCAGCATATGCTCTCTCGGCGAATGCATTGATGCGCTCACATCTGACGAACGTTTGGCCCAAATCCTGCTTACCTGGTGGAGCACTGGTCAGTGCCTATCGTCTGCGGGGAATAATTCCCAGCTTGCTGTAGTCTGCAAAAGGTACTGACCATGTTTTCACGGCCGTATGGCTCGGCGAATGGTGCAGCCTTGCAAGTGTCGCGGTTCCGGACCCGGGGAGAACAACACCCTCCAGACATACGCTATCGACGTGGCCACCAAAGATACTTACAAATATGTTTCAAGTGGGCAGGTCACACGGAGTTCGTTGCACTCCCAAAGTGCGGATTTTCAGACCACATCAGGCAGTAGGCAGTTGATGCTAGCCATTGTATGTCAGTTATGCTAGACAGTTTATGCAGATATTCTGGTCAGCCAACTGATCTCACTGAACGCTGTGTTAGGGTTCAGGGATTTGTGCTGCATCCACTCGATGAGCCGTGACTTGCCGGCGTCGGTCCACGCAATCCGACAATGCTCCAAAATTGAGCGCAAGCTTGCGCAGTAAGTCGCTGGCGAAGTGTCACGGGCGGAGTGCCATGGGTAGTGTCATGGGCGGAGTAAATGGGTGGAGTATCATGGTCCGGTTTTTACTAGGTGTGTAGGTTTGAAGTTACGTGATTGGGAGATGGTTTCTTCTTAAATACGATCTACGTCAGCTGAAGATACCGATTTTGTGTTTATAAATATTCCTAGGTCGCGGGCTTCTTGGTCACTCTCCGAGCGGCACGAAGTGAGAGCGTAGACATGGGATTTGATTAGTCTGGTGGATTAGTTTAGAGAGCAACTGTGAGCGATAGGCACCTTCCAGGGCTGAGGTGCAGGCACCAGTCAGACAATTTTGCGCACAGACACGACATCGTGTTTCGGGCCATTATCAGCACCTTTGGGCAAGCTTAGAGAGTTGGCGAACTCTTGAAGACCGGCCACGACTACAGCTGAAACGCTCCTCAAAGCCGAATACCGCTGCTGACTGGGTTCCAGGGGTCAGTGCAGGGTCGGAGCCGATGCCCGGCCGGTGTGGCTGGGTTCCAGGGGCCAGTGTAGGGTCGGAGCCGATGGCCGGCCGGTGTGGCTGGGTTTCAGGGGTCAGTGCAGGGTCGGGCCGCGTGTGGCTGGGTTCCAGGGGGAGGAGTGGAGGGGGGGGGGGGGGGGGGGGGGGGGGGGTGGGTTTTAGGGGTCAGTGCAGGGTCGGAGCCGATGGCCGGCCGGTGTGGCTGGGTTCCAGGGGTCAGTGCAGGGTCGGAGCCGATGCCCGGCCGGTGTGGCTGGGTTCCAGGGACCAGTGTAGGGTCGGAGCCGATGGCCGGCCGGTGTGGCTGGGTTCCAGGGACCAGTGTAGGGTCGGAGCCGATGCCCGGCCGGTGTGGCTGGGTTCCAGGGGCCAGTGCAGGGTCGGAGCCGATGGCCGGCCGGTGTGGCTTGGTTCCAGGGGCCAGTGCAGGGTCGGAGCCGATGGCCGGCCGGTGTGGCTGGCCGCCCGCCGTCGGCTGGCGCGGGTGCACTCACTGCTCTATGACCTCGTTGACGACGTCGGCGGGCAGCGGCACGCCCTCCTGCCGCAGCACGTTGGTGATCTGGTAGCCGACCACGTCGCCGGTGCGGTACGGGTCGTGGTGCATCAGGCCGTCCTCGATGCGGGATATGCAGGCGGCTGCAACCACGTCCGCAGTCACACGCCTGCCACTGTGAGGCGGCCGCACTCACGGTCACCGACCGAGCCCAAACCCATCCGACAAGGCCACGAAACGGGCGCCAAAATCGGTCGAGTGGAGCATTCTGAAAAATTCGCCACTAAAATGTTCAACTTCGTACATGTCGCTTGCCGTAACTTATCTCACATCTCTTGGCCGCTATATGATCACGAAGTCGACGCGCGGAAAACCAAAATATTTAATCAGTTTCTCCCAGTCAGGGGTGTAGGATCCCAATTAGATCGGAGGACTTCAGCCTCCCCCCAAACTTGCAGCTAGCTCAGTCCCCCCCCCCCCACAACTTTAGAAGTCAAACCCATGAATATGTCGAGCCATACTGCATAAATGTCCGGTGCGACATACTATTCGGGGTCAACCTAGGTAAGTGTAAGACTATCAAAATTTTATAATGAGTGGTCACGATATTCTCGCGGTTCTTCTAAGTATCCTTGGTGGTGACTGTCCTCTTTGACTAATTGAAATGTGCAAGCAATCCGATTTTAAGTTTTCTCAAATCGATAATCACACTGGTCATTTAGCACTAATCGCAATGTGGAGTTTGTTCGATGGTTACATGTTGTTCCTTTTCGTACTGTTTTTAATCCGTTTTGATCGACGGAAATTTGAAGTAACATGTAAATGTCATAAAACAACAATAAAATTAGGCACGATGAAAAGCGAAAGTGGAAGAAGTCGTTTCGGCACTAAGCGGATTCTCCGTACCTAGGCGATAATAATTTTTCGATTAACCATTTCGTGATTATTTTGTCCCCAGATAGTTCATGGAAAACAGGAAAAAGCAACATAATAGTTATGAAATTAATGTTTTTTTAAGATGGCAAAATGAAGTGGCCAAAACCCGGGGAGAAATTGATATTTGGGGTACCCTATGTTGATCGGTCCAGGGCTGACCCCCACCCCAACTGATGTTGCGATCTTACACCCCTGCTCCTAGTCCTCTCTTTTGTAGCTATGGACATGAACTTCAGTTTACCATGAGCACTTTACATTTAGGACCAGATGTTTACACTCAGTAAAACCCAATTTTAATTGCTGTATGCGGTTCCAAGCTGGTGAAGAGACTATGGTCGCTGAACTGGTGCTTGCGTCTGCATGTCATGATCCTGAATTTATGTAGCCATGTCAATGCACCAAAGGTCCGGAACTAAGACACATTTGGAGTCTGATTCTGACAAAGGAAAATGTAATTTTGGACACCCGTATGTTTGAGGTTACCAAAACCTCAAAATCATGATGTGGATGGTTAGACGCTAATATTACACGAGTTTTCCTGGCATGATACCTTCCAAAACCAACAAACACATTCATATAATACGAAGTGGACGCCTTGTAGCGACGATATAACATGAGGAAATTGTTAGAATCCTCCACGCTTTTCCTCAACCTACACGCTGGGTTCACCTCCGAGTTTGTGCTCTTTGAGCAGCTTCTGCATGTAGCCGACCAGCTGGTCGAACGAGGCGTACTCGGACCTCTCTCCATCGGCGCAGAAGTGTCTGCCGAGTGTGATGAGCTCGTGTTCTTTTAGTACGTCCCCTGAAGCAGAGGCATCAGGTCGGATCAGCTGACTAAGCACTTCCCTGCGAAGAAGGCACATCGCCAGGAAAGGATAGTGAGGAGTTCGATGCGCAGAGGCTCAGAGTCGGAATACAGCAATAATTTCCATGTCTGGGAGGTTCTGTTCCGGTCGATGGCTTCTTCGTACAGAGGACACGGTCCGGGTGATATCTAGGTGTACGAAAGGACAATGTCGGGTGATATGTCAAGACATTCCATACAGAGGCACAGCCAAAGGGGGCCCGCCCTCCCTTAGCAACCAAAAATACACTGGAACAAACAAAGAATGTTGAGATTTTCACTACGCAAAAACAGGAACTTTGGTGGTGATTGCAACGCGAAAGCTGTCTATTTCATGACATTTTTCGTCCCCCCCCCCCCCCCCCCCCTCCTTAAGAGAATCTTGGCTGCGCTCTTCATTCCGTGTAAGGAAGGCACATCGTAGAGTGATGTGCAAAAACGTTCCGTGTACGGAAGGTACTGGGTGGAGTGATATACAAAGAGAAGATAAACAAAGTGTACATGCTGTAAACGCACAGCCTGGATTTCGCTATTAGAACTTGTTACACTGATATGGAAGGGCAGAAAACGGACGATTTGGGCTGACTATGTTACCAGAATCTCGCCCTACACATGGCTTAAACTATTCGAGGTCACTAAAGCATTGTACGTGGACGTCGAATGAAACAGGATCCATTCCACGCTGACGCTCGGCTTGTAGGAGGGCTCTGACTATTGCAAGTCACAAGCCGAATCAGACATTGTGCTGCCGGATATAGCTGATGAACGCTTCCGTTGCACTGCACACTCCCCATGATAAGTCCTCAACTCTTGCGTCAACATCAACCGCAGGCAAATGTCGGTTCTCCACTCTGACCAATTGGCTGCAGTGTTCGGTACGCGGTGGCTCACCCGCGTATCGCTTCAGGATGGCGACCATCTCGTTGTAGGAGCAGACGTGCTCGTCGATGCGGTATCCGTCATGGAAGTCCTTGTACATTTGCCGCTGGGCGTCACGTGGTATGTGGCTGCGTAGCATCTCGATGATGCACGCTGGGTTCGCCTCCACGTACTGTAAACGCGCTCGGCTGTCCAACCGGCACGACCAAACGGGGCGAGCACCGCCATCCATCAATGTGCTCCTCAGCCCAACATTGCTAACCGAACCACTCAGTATACTTAACGAGCTCAAATCAACAATTGGCATGACTTTAACATCAAGACATAGTCGCATCCAAGCACACTCCTTGTTCTTTCCCTTCGCTGTTATTTTTTTTCTCGAAATATTATTTCAAAGTCCACTAGTATTAGTATGACAAGCATATCTGTTCCCTGCACGCGTACGCCTTCATACCTAAGCCGGTAGTTTCTCTTTATATTGACTTGGGAAAATGTTCATGCTGATCCAACACCCATATCTCCGAAATACAGGACCTTTCATGCAAGGGCGTCGCCACCGGGGGGGCAGGGGGCAGTCGCCCCCCCCCGCCATGAAACTGGGGGGGACCGCCCCCTGAAATTTGAGGAGGCCCCTATCCGCAAATGCACAGCAAAAAGGTGAGCAAGGAGGCCGACGGGACAGAAGATCATGCTGTCAATGATGCCTCAAGACTGACGAGGCCCCCAGGAAATATAATCAGGTCTCTATAAGGGACGTAGAACAGAGATTGGGAGGAGGCCCCCAGGACGAAAAGGAGGCCCCCCGGGACGAAAAGGAGGCTCCAGGACGAAAAGGAGGCCCCAAGACGTAGAACAGAGATTGGGAGGGGCCCCAGGACGAAAAGGAGGCCCCCAGGACGAAAAGGAGACCCCAGAACGAAAATGATACACCCAAGGACGAAAAGGAGGCCCCCAAGACGTAGAACAGAGATTTGGATGAGGTCCCCAGGACGAAAAGGAGGCCCCCAGGACGAAAAGGAGGCCCCCAGGATGAAAAGGAGGCCCCTAAGACGTAGAACAGAGATTGCGAGGTGGCCCCCATGACGAAAAGGAGGCCCCCCAGGACGAAAAGGAGACCCCTAAGACGTAGAACAGAGATTGGGAGGTGGCCCCCAGGACGAAAGGGAGGCACCCAGGACGAAAAGAATGCCCCCAGGACGCAAATGAGGCCCCCAAGACGTAGAACAGAGATTGGGAGGAGGCCCCCAGGAATAAAAAGGAGGCCCCCAGGACTAAAAGGAGGCCCCCAGAACGAATAGGATGCACCCAAGGACGAAAAGGAGGCCCCACAGCGTAGAACAGAGATTGGGAGGAGGCCCCCAGGACGAAAAGGAGGCCCCCCGGGACGAAAAGGAGGCTCCAGGACGAAAAGGAGGCCCCAAGACGTAGAACAGAGATTGGGAGGGGCCCCCAGGATGAATAGGAGGCCCCCAGGACGAAAAGGAGAACCCCAGAACGAAAAGGATACACCCAAGGACGAAAAGGAGGCCCCCCAAGACGTAGAACAGAGATTTGGATGAGGTCCCCAGGACGAAAAGGAGGCCCCAGGATGAAAAGGAGGCCCCTAAGACGTAGAACAGAGATTGGGAGGTGGCCCCCATGACGAAAAGGAGGCCCCCAGGACGAAAAGGAGGCCCCCAGGACGAAAAGGAGACCCCTAAGACGTAGAACAGAGATTGCGAGGTGGTCCCAGGACGAAAGGGAGGCCCCCGGGACGAAAAGGATGCCCCCAGGACGCAAAGAAGGCCCCCAAGACGTAGAACAGAGATTGGGAGGAGGCCCCCAGGAATAAAAGGAGGCCCCCCAGAACGAATAGGATGCACCCAAGGACGAAAAGGAGCCCCACGACGTAGAACAGAGATTGGGAGGAGGCCCCCAGGACGAAAGACGCAGTCGATGCGCCCCCAAACTCCAACAACCAACCAACCAACCCCAGGACGAAAAGGATGCACCAAAGGACGAAAAGGATGCCTCCAAGACGTAGAACAGAGATTGGGACGAGGTCCCCAGGACGAAAAGGAGGCCCCCAGAACGAAAAGGAGGCCCCCAGGACGAAAAGGAGGCCCCAGAACGCAAAGGAAGACCCCCCCCCCCCCCAAGACGTAGAACAGAGATTGGGAGGAGGCCCCCAGGACTAAAAGGAGGCCCCAGGACGAAAAGGAGGCCCCGGAACGAAAAGGATGCACCCAAGGACGAAAAGGAGGCCTCTTGGACGTAGAACAGAGATTGGAAGGTAGCCCCCAGGACGAAAAGGAGGCCTCTTGGACGTAGAACAGAGATTGGAAGGTAGCCCCCAGGACGAAAAGGAGGCCCCAGGACGAAAAGGAGACCCCAGCACGAAAAGGAGGCCCTCAGGACTGAAAGGATGCCACCGAGACGGGCAAGAAGCCACCCAGGTTAAACGAAAAGGCTTCCGATGGGTGGCAGGATATTCTTAAGTTGGAAAACGAGGCCCCCAAGACGGAAGAGGATGCCCCTGCAATATAAAATTAAGACCTGATAGGTGATACTTCTCCGGACGCAATAGGGGTCCCAAGACGGGTAACAAGGTCTCCGCAGGGATGAGAGAAGGCCACCGAGACCAGCCAGATGAGGCCCATATTTTGGAAGAGGAGGAACCTGGAAGAGAAGATCTAGGACTAGGACACAAAAGCACCCTGCTAAGAGGGTAATGGGGCTCCAAACACAGATAAGGAGGCCCCTTATTTGAAAAAGGAGTCACCTAGGAGAGGGTAGGAGTCCCCAGAAATCAAGAGAGTGTCAAAAATGGCACGGAGGCAACCAGGAATGCAAAGGAGGCCCCAACACCGGAAAGGAGGCCCCAGAATATGAGAGGAGGCCCTAAGACGGAAAAGGAAGCCATTGGATATGAGATGAGGTTTCGGAGACGCAAAAGCAGGCCCCAAACGGGTGAGGTTCCACAGAGATAGAAGAGGATGATCCAGAGACGTGGCAGGAGGCACCTAATTCGGAAGAGAGCGACACAAGATTGGAAATGAGACCCCATGATGAACGAGGAGGCCCCTAAAATAGGAGAGAAAGGCCATTGGATAAGAGAGATGGCTCCCAGGCGGAAAAGAATGCTCGAAGACGGCTAAGAAGGTCCACGGGAAATAACAAGGCCACTAAGATAGGAAAGGTTGCCAGTAATTTGGCAGAGGAGGCGCCTGGGAGAGAAGAGGAGTCCACGAGGAGATAAGAGACCAACCCTAAGATGGGTAAAGATCGAATCCAGAGCGCAGAGCAGGAGAACGCACAGCAGGAGGCCCCCAAGACGTGAGAGGAGGCCCCTAATAAAAAAAGAAGGCCTCTAGAAGAGACATGAGGCACCTGCCGGACTCGAGAGGAGTCCCTCAAGAAGGAGTAGGTCTCCAGGACCAAATGAGGCCCCGAAGACCGGAAAGAGTTCCCAGGAAATGAGAGGAGGCCCTTAAGATGGGAGTGGTAGCAGGTATGGAAGGAGATGAGGTTTCTAAAATTGAAGATCCCTCAAGACGGGGAAGGTTTTTCCAGGATAAAGGAGGAGCCACACGAGGCGTGGCAGGAGGCCCCTAATTTGGCAGAGAATGCCCCTCGAAGGTGAGAGGAAGCCCCATGCCACGTTAAAGGGGCCCCAGAATGCAAGAGGAGGCCCTCCAAGACGGGAGAGGAGTACCATTGAATATGGAGGAGGGTAGGACACACAAGGAGACATCGAAAACCGGTAAAAAGGCTCTAGGAAATGAGACGAGACCCTTAAGACGCGACAGGAGGCCTATAATTTGCAAGAAGAAAACCCTAAGAAATAGTAAGAGTCGTGTCTGGGTATTTTAAAATCACGATATGGGCCCCAAAAGATCCGGCCGTGGCCCCCGCAAATTACGCTGAGCCTGGGGTACCAAAAATTCACGCCCGGACTACGAAAATCATGCCAGGGGCACGACAGGTCGTACCGTGCCCCAACAGTCTCATTGGGACCAAAACAAACGAAGCCGGAGCAACGAAAAACAATCCGGACATGGATAATCACTCTGGGGGCCCAACAATGACGCCAAAAGCCTTCAAAACGCATTGGACCCCCAAAAAGTGTCGAGGCCGCTACAGCTCGTGATAGGGATCCAAGAAAATGACGTCGGGGCCCAAAAGATCACATTGGACTAAAAAAAGTCGCGTCGCAGCCCTTGAAAATCACACTGGAGGCTCAGAAGGTCGCGCCGGGGCCCCAAAAGTTGCAGCTGCCCTAAAAATCAATCTTAACCGGAATGTCACTCTGGGACAAAAACAACTCCTTCAGTGGCCGCAGTGATATATCAAAGGGGCAAATGCCCCCTCCATCCTGAGAGGGATAAGCTACCAAGAATCGTGTCGGGGCCTCAAACATCGCGCTGGGGCCGCCAAAATTCGCGTCGGTCCACCAGAATTCGCGTATGGGTCTCCAAATAAATACGGCGAGCCCCGAGAAACTCGCTCCGAGGCCCGAAAAATTACGACAGGAATCGCCAAAATCGCGTTGGGGCCACAGCTAAATACAACGCGTCGCACAAACTCGAACCGGGCCCCCCCAAATATCGCGCTCGGGACCCACAATTCCCATCGGTAGTCCCGTCGAGGCTCTAAAAATTGCCGTCTAGGGCCACACGTAAGCACAGTGTGACCACAAACACCGGATCGGTATCCGAAAAAAATCAAGCTGGAGCCCTCCAAAATAAGGATGGATTCCAACAACTAAATGCCCAGGTAAAAACAAATTGCTCTGGAGCACCGAACACATTATCAGATGCCTTCACAAATTGCGTACGACACCGAAAAACAAACCGGATCTCGAACAATCGAGGTGGGATACAAAAACATGGCGCGAAGGACTCGAGAAATCAGGCCGGGATTCGGACTTTAAAAAAAAAATCAGAAAAGTTTCACAAAATCGTATTGAGCCAAGAAAACTGGGGTTGGGTCTCCGGAACCACGCGACTGGGCGCGATAAGCAGCTCTGGGACCTAGAAACATCGTACCGAAGCCCCAAAATTGTACTTGGGCCCCACAAGTGTGCGTCAGAAGCCCAAAATAAACACATCGGGACCCTAAGAGCACAGCGGGGGCCGAAAATACAACTAGCCCTCCAAAGCGCACAGTCTCACAAAAACAACAGGGCCTTAAACACATGCGTTGCAGCCATAAATATATATACCGGAAGGTATAAAAAATACACCCGAAGCTCTCAAGGCACACAGCGGTCATGCTAACGCACAATAGCCTGAAAAGGTGGCTGGGGCCGAAAAAGGCAACATGGTTCCAAAACAAACAAAAAGACCGGGCGCTAAATAAACACATCGGGATCTTCGGAAACGCTCCGACACGTCAAAAAAATCCTCGGTGCACAAAAATGCAACAAACCCTAAAACGAGCAGGGGGTTCGAAAGTGCTTTAGGCCCCTAACAAAAATGGATTGGAGCCATAATGCACAATCATAGACCAAGAAAGACGCAACGGGTCCAAAAAAGAACGCGGAGGCCTGGCCTCGGTTCGGTATCCAATCTGGGAGGACGGCAGCAAAGATATGAAGTGCATCAAAGCTCAGCGGAAACCGCATTTCATAACTACCAGAAAATGTGCGAAGTAGGAAACTAATGATCGAATTTAATCAATCGACTTTTCGCAGCGAACGCCCATACGAATCATTCCATCACGCCAAATATGGCGCAAGTCTATCCGGTGGCAGCAATTAGCAAAACGCAGAAGGCCTAGCAGAAACCATAGCATCGCACGAAGTGTGGCGAATGCACCGAATACGAAAAATGGGTGTGCACGTGCACTGACGTTGCCGTCGTGGCGACCGGGTGCTATGAACTAGAATGCCTGAAATTGTGAAGTTTTGTATTTTAAAGTGGTGGGTAATACATTTTACTTTGAAGTTATGGGCCCAATACATCTTCAAAACCCTGCTCGTTTTAGGGCTTTGTTGTTTTGTTTTTTTCGTGCACCGAGTATTTTTTTACGTGTCGGGGCGTTTTCGAAGATCCCGATGTGTTTCTTTAGCTCCCGGTCGTTTTGTACGTTTTGGAACCATGTTGCCTTTTGTGGTTCCAGCCTCTTTTCCAGGCCCTTGTGCGTTCTCATGGTTCCTGTGCGCCTTGCGAGCTTGCAGTGTATTTGTCTTAGAGCTCCCGGTATGTTTATTTAGGGCTGCAACGCATGTTTTAAGGCCCTATCGCTTTTTGGGAGACTCTGTGCGCTTTGGAGGGTTAGTTGTATTTTCTGGCACCGTCGTACTCTTAGGGTCCTGCTGTGTATATTTGGGGCTTCTGACGCACATTTGTGGGGCCCCAGTATGATTTTGGGGCTGCGGTGCGATTTTTTCTGGGTCCCAGCGCGACTTATCGCGCCCAGGTGCGTGGTTCCGGAGACCCAACGCCAGCTTTCTGGGCTCAACGCGATTTTTGTGGATCTTTCCTGGTTTTTTTAAAGTCCGAATCCCGGCCTGATTTTTCGAACCTCTGGCGTCATGTTTTTGTATCCCACCTCGATTTTTCGAGATCCGGTATGCTTTTCGGTGTCATACGCAATTTTTGAAGGCATCTGGAAAAAATGTTCGGTGCAACGGAGCCATTTTCCTGACCCGGACATTTATTTGTTGGAATCTCTTCTTTTTTGGAGGGCTCCAACTTGATTTTTTGGATACCGATCCGGTTTTGTGGTATAGGTGTAATTTCAGCAGTGTGAGGTAACTTATCAAGGGATACCAAAAGAAAACCTAAGAACTGAGTGGTGGAGTTAGGGTTGAAATCCGACCAATCAGAAACCATAGTGGTAGATTAGGCCCCTGAACAGGACAATTTAGTTCAGGACTAATTATATTATTTCGAAATGTACCCTTTGACAAAATAGCGGTCGAAATCCAAGGACTTTTTAATTGGCGTAGGTGCCCCCCCCCCTGCAAATCCGTTTGCCCCCTCCTGCTTGACGCAAATATAGGTACTCCACTGGTTCCTCAATAATTTTCCGAAACATACGCCCATGGGGAAACGCCAACATTGAGGGGACAAATTACCCCTCATAAGCATACAATACAACATCCATGCCCCATTTAAAATGGGATGAATGATGTTTTTAAATGCATTTTCTTCCAACAAACTTCTTTTCTGTTATTACAGCCTGCATGATTAGAGCTTCCCAGCTTCCATACCTTCTCAACCTCATTTACAAAACGGTACAGCACAGCGAAAACGATGGGCGTGACGGCGTGGAATTTGAAGGCTTGGATTATGTGTGTACTGACATTGTTGCATTGTTGCATTGTCATTTATGCATTGCTGTTCAATGCTTGTTCTTGCCGAGAATTTATTCGCTGAGGATATATTTTAGCTCGTGTGACAGTTGCCTTGCAGCCAGCACCAAATGTTATAAAAATAAATACATTCCTAAGATGACGTTCAGAAAACCAATGCAATCCACTTCTCGTTGTCACCTTTGCGAAATTGTCGTCCTTGGACTGAGAAATGGTCGTTCAAGCTTTGCTTATGACATCAAGCTGGTGGGAATAAATAACAGTAGTGATGAATCTAGCTTTATTCAGTTAGACTTGGATGACTTAAAAGTGGGTTTATCAATGGCAGATATCTGTAAGATATGCTTAGCACCAGCCCCGCCAGCTCGCTGCAATCTAGAGGCCAGCGGGAAGATTCGAGAAAGCATTGAGACGATGGTTTGTTTTGGCATTTATGTAAGTATCCAAATATTACTTATTTATACCCTGGTATGGCCCAGTTTTCAGCGAAAATGTTTAGTGCTATTGCGTTTTGAGTAAATGATGCACCATTCCAAGAACAAATAAAACGAATATGAAATCATGTTCCCCATCCTCGAACCATAGTATAAAAGCCTAAAAACAATATGAGACCCTAACACAATGGAGGCCCCCTTTTGGGGAACAGGAGGCCCCCTTTCGACCTTGCCCCCCCTGGAAGGATTTCGTGGCGACGCCACTGCTTTCATGCATACACATATACGCATACATACATACATACATACATACATACATGCATGCATGCATGCATATATACATACATACATACATACATACATACATATACGCATACGCATACGCATACGCACACGCACACGCACACGCACACGCACACGCACACGCACACGCACACACACACACACACACACACACACACACACACACACACACACACACACACACACACACACACACACACACACACACACACACACACACACACACACATATATATATATATATACATATACATATACATATGCATATACACATACACATATACATATATATATATATATATATATATATATATATATATATATATATATATATATATATATATATATATATATATATATATATATATATATATATATGCTTAAGATATATCATACATATTTATTTTGTGATCACCTTCATTAGGCGGCCGTATTATTCGCATTACTCTCACACAGCTTTTTATGTATTAAAATCCGGCCAGCATCCCGGTGCTGATCTGGGTCGGCTGTTTATCACGGTACTAGCGTGGGCGGGCCGTTTACCCATGTACTGACCTGGGACGACCGATTATCACTGTCCTGACCTGGCCCGACCGTTCACCAATGTACTGACCTGGGACGGCCGTATATCCCGGCACTAACCTGGGCCGGCCGCCTATCCTTGTACCGCAGTGTGTACTCGTCAGCAGCGATCAAACAGAACTTGTGCTTGTGGATAGTGATCTGCGCGCCGACATAGAGATCCTCAGCCGTGTAGTGGTCGGGCAGGATCGGACACTTCTCCCGGTTCTGTGGATCTCTCTTCACGGGCGCACGCTCCAGAAAACCGCCGCCGGCGATACCTGGATCCAGCACACCATTACATCGGTGTGCCCGGCGTACCTATCGGTCACACACCTTCCGCCATACTGTCACGCGGAGACACGTGAGTCCAGTGTACCAGTACATCGGTCACACACATTCAGATATACTGTCACGCGGGGACACGTGAGTCCGCCATACTGTCACGCAGGGACACGTGAGTCCGCCATACTGTCACGCAGGGACACGTGAGTCCGCCATACTGTCACGCAGGGACACGCGAGTCCGCCATACTGTCACGCAGGGACACGCGAGTCCGCCATACTGTTCCACTTATGCCGTACGCCATTATTTCACGTGAGTTCGCCATGCTGCCACGCCGGGTCACGAGTCCAATAACCTGTCACGCAGGGTCACGAGGGTCACAAGCTGTCACGCAGCGTCACGAGCCCGACAAGTCGTCACATGACTGAGAGACGCTGTCACACGAGTCCAATAACCTGTCACGAGTCCAATAACCTGTCAAGCAGGGTCACGAGGGTCACAAGCTGTCACGCAGCGTCACGAGCCCGACAAGTCGTCACATGACTGAGAGACGCTGTCACACGAGGCCACACGAGCCAGACGATGCCACACGGGTTGGATGAGTCGGCGATACCCTGAAAGCGTCACTTCTTGAATACTTGCCAAGACACTACTCACCGCTGTTTGGAATGGGCACCTCGTAAATGGTGATGGTGTCATCGCTCAGAAAGAAGGATAAAGTGAACTTCCTGCTGGCGTCGATCTTGATGCTCGTCACCATTTTGGCCGAAAAACGCAATATTTTGCCGTCCAATCCGTTCCTACCGCGACAGCAAGAGCTACAGTGAGAGTAGTATATGATAATACAACGCCGCTCACGCGTTAATATTATCCCAAGCACACCGCCACCCGCATATTCCCCCAATGTGTGAGCATAGAACTGTGTTCTCATCAGTCGCAGCCACCGATGCCTCACTTCGTTAGACACGAGCCCGTTGCAGCCATGAAGTGCGACCCGAGCCGGAAACTGGACGCCAGTTGTGACGGCTCTGCTTTGAACATGTGACGGCGCAAAGGAGTGTGCCTGTCTTACCACGCGGGGCCCGGCTCGTCGTGCTCACCTGTCGTTCATCATGAACTTGTCGAAGTCCCGTTTGGGCGCCTGCGGGATCAGATTGAAGACGGACGTGAGCGTGTCCTCCTCGCTGCCGAAGCCCAGGTAGGGCGGCACCTCTCGCGGAGGGTCGGGCTGCGCAGGCGGGCGATACGGACGGGCCTGACCCACGTCTGTGGCAGCGGCCAGGACGTCAGCCACAGCTCAGTGTGTCGCCGCATTGCCGGCACCTTGTCAGACGAGCAAACGAAATGATCCGCTGCGCTGGACCAAGACGCCGTAATTTGGAAGAAAATCCGCCATTTCAGCAAACACATCCGCCGACTGGACAAAGCAAACAATCCTGCTGGCAGACGATGCCTTGTCCCAGTCCTAACGACACGTCATAAGTTGGGTCTTGTGCCTCCAGCCATGGGTAAGGTGTACCCAATTTCCAATCTTTCGCCCTTGGCCAGGGTTAATTTTGCTGTGCATCAGCAGAATGCCTATTGATGCAAAGCAGTTGTAGAAGCCGGTTATTTCGACGAATGCCCTAGTTACCTTTCTCATATTTGGTTTTGTAGTAGTCGCGGGTGAACGGGTCGCAGTCGGTGAGCACCATCTCTCGCCCCCAGACGTTGATATGAGCCCCGATACACAGCTCCGAGTCGCTGAAACGTCAGCAGGGATCGCAGTCGGTGAGAACCATCTCTCGCCCCCAGACGTTGACATGAGCCCCGATACACAGCTCCGAGTCGCTGAAACATCAGCAGGCAGTGCTCACTGTCCAAATGCATGCTAAGAAGAACGATCACACCTTGGTCGGTGCATGCAAGACACCCCACCTAAAGTTGTTGGACATTAAATGACCTACCAGAGTGATATTACCAGAGGACCATAAATCCACCTAGACCGCACACACCGTGGACTGGAAATGGATCCATCGACAAAAGCATTGCCAATTTATATCAATGATACAAATACGGACAAGTGCAACAATGCTTTGGATTTGCTTGTGCATATCCTAGCAATGTCATCCGCTCAAATATGAGAACACAACTGCGGCGGTTTGCGACTGACTGGTAAAAGTCGGAAGGGTTATAATTGTTGTTGGTGTTGTCGTAGATGAAGAGGCTGCCCATGCCCTTGCCATAGATGTCTCCGAACGTGTTGAGCACGGTGCGCGGACACTCCTTGCCAGGACGGGGTAGCGCCATCAGCGTCTGGAAGAGAGCACGGCAACATGGACTTGACAGATGCACCAGCACCAGCAGGGTTCTGATTCTCCACAGGAACACAGGCTTGGCAGATGCCACGGCACGCATGCATTGCACCAGGGGTTTGATTCCCCATAGGAACAACGGCTTGACAGATGCCACGCCATTCATGAATTTCACCAGGGGCCTGATTCTCCACAGGAACACGGGCTTGGCAGATGCCACGCCACGCATGAATTGCACCAGGGGTCTGATTCTCCACAAATAAGCCGAATACGGGTTGGCGGACGCCATCCCAATCACGAATTGCACCAGGAGTCAGGTACTCCACTTTTAAGGGGAACATTACGTGAGGGACGAGAGGGACTCATCGCAATTTTCGTCATTCAATACCAAGATTGAAGTGCCATATTGATCATCTCGTGTGTTTGTATTGATCAACTCGTGTGCTTATCATTGTTCCACTGAACTGATGTAGATTCGGCTTCTATCTGCATGTGGTGAAGTTTGCGTTTAAGGCTGCTATGGTGGGCGCTGAGTGCAAAATAAGATGCTGCAATTTTGGAATTTCTAGAAGAGGGAAAACAACACTGAGAGAGCAAAACGCTGAACAGGAACTGCAAATAATAACACAGATTAGCCCGATATGCAGCAGCATATAATGAGCACACTGATGATAGACCGATCCCATCGATCGAGATGCATTACTTGATTTGCGATGCGTGCGCCGACGAGCCGACCCACCTTGGGCAGCCAGGCACGGCGCACCAGACTGGGCGCCTTGTACCGGCCGGCGTTGGGCGGCACCACCTCCTTGACCTCGACAGTGTCGTCGGCCAGGTAGTAGAGCAGGATGACGTCGCGCAGGTCGCCGTGCTGCACCTCCCGGTCGTCCCAGTAGCCCCAAAAACGCAGCACCTTGGTGTCGTAGTGCAGAAACTGGCCCAGCGTGTCCACCTTCTTGTACGGCTTCAACGGCCGCATCGAACGCTCATGCTGTGGGAAAGGTGCGTCGCAGCTCATTGGACAACTCCGGTGCTTGGTGAATGGCAATATCTAAACCTTAGCGCAGTGGGTTCGTCCTGAGCAATTAATTATTGTTCGTGGCCTGCAGAAATAATTACTAGTACACTGAGAATCGATGATCAGCTTCGCTTACATGAGCTCACCCAACATCCGATGTAGGAACACTCGAACTCACAACTCATTTAATTGAGAAGGCTAAGGAAAAGCTGGAAACAAGTGAAAGGTGAGCATTGGCAGAGAGCCTATGTTTTTGGAGCGAAATTGGTGTCATCAACGCCTCCATGTAGGCGTTGATGGGCATGATGATCTATATCGGCGTACTGAGATCGTTACGGGCCTCCATGCAGTGGCCGCTTGGTATGAAGGTCTCTACCTGGGTACTGAGGTCGTTACGAATATTAATGTAGAGGCTGCTGGATGTGAAGGTCTATATCCGGGAACTGAGGTCGTCACGGATCACCATGCAGGGGTCGCTGAGTATGGAGGTCTATATCCGGGTACTGACGTTACGGGGTGGCTGCCGGGTATGGAGGTCTATGTCCGTGTACTGAGGTCGTTACGGGTCTCCATGTAGTGGCTGCTGGGTATGGAGGTCTATATATTGGCACTGAGGTCGTTACGAGTCTCCATGTGGTGGTCGCTGGGCATGGACGTCTATATCCGTGTACTGAGGTCGTTACGGGTCTTCATGTAGTGACTGCTGGGTATGGAGGTCTATATCTGGGTACTGAGGTCGTTACGGGTCTCCATATAGTGGCTGCTTGGTATGGAGGTATATATCCGGGTACTGACATCGTTACGGGTCTCCATGTAGGAGTCGCTGGGTATGCACGTATCCGGGTTGACCCTGACGCCCAGTTTGGAGAGGAAGTTGCGCGTGAACTGGTCGCACGATGTGATGTGATAGGTGATGCCGTAGACCACCAGGTCACGCTCGACGTTCAGGTGCTCTATCGTGTAGAACTCGAAGTCGCCTGGCTCGGGCAGCGGCACTCGGTGCCGATGTAGAAGCGTGCCTGCAAGCAGACAGTGGATGTTGATGTCCTAGTCAACAACATCAAAATTGGATTTCCTTTTTTGCTTAGCTCATGACTGCGTATAACCGTGTACGGGGCGGGGGCGAATCCCGACCGTACACGGCTTGAGGGTGGGTCTGCTATCACTTATGTGCGAAATAAAAAATGAGCAGCTCAACTATCATACAACCACCACGCTTTTGAAACTTAACGAAAATGCTTGTCGCAACGCTTCAAGATCTACTTCTGAACTCGGAGCTGGGGCCGCACTCGTGAAAATTTAATTTTTTCACTAGCTTTAATTGTCATCCGAGGTATTAGCGATACTGTATTGATAAATGGGTTTGCGACCCTGCTTGGTCTGCGCCAGTACAACTCGCAGTGTCAAGTCGACCGGCCGCCGGTGACGTGGCTAAGCCATGGCACGTGAACAAACACGTGACATCACCAGCGAATTCTAGTGGATGTATGAATGTCTCGGCCTGCGTGCCCGAAGACCGGGCGGTGGCCGGCACACATGGCAGTGGTGTGAAGGATGTCGCACTGAGTGGTTGTGTGAGGTATGAACCTAAGTGCTGCAATTTACTTTTAACTATAGCCTTATGCGGAAAGGAAGGAAATCTTACACACGGCGTGTTACCTACATATTTCGAACTTCGGAATAATGCATTAGTTGGAGACACGTACGCCACATTCGACACAGCAGAACCTAACTTCGATAAAGATTCAACTTTGGATGAAACGTATTGGTTTTTAATGCACCAATGACGATATTGGAGGCACTACCTGTAAATTGGGCCAATTTACTGAATATGGCGCGTAGGTATATAATATCAATGTACTGCATTGAACTGCTAAAATTATTTGTACTTCAGTATAAAATGCGTGTAGCTCCGCCCATGTTTGAGATATAAAGGTGTTTACCTGCACGGGCCACCCAGACAGACAGACAGACAGACAGACAGACTGGTATTGAGGTAATCCACAATGGACTTGTGGCTATTACGACCTCGCGTTAATTAGATAAAACAGCACAGCACAAAAGGTTAAAATCATATAACAGTTAAAGCGGTGGTCATACACGTCATAATAAAATAAAATAAAAAATAAATAAAATACAGCAGGGCGAGCAGCAAATCAGTCCGGCAGGAGCGGCACGCTAAACAGGTGCCGCCGTAGGTGGCGACCAAAGATCGGCACGGGAAGTCGTATCAGAGCTCGGGTGGCAACGATGTGTACATAAGTGGCGCTCTGGAGCTAAATCGCCTCTTCCCCATCTCAGTGTGGGACCGGGGGACATACAAGTAATGGTCCTGACTGGTGGTCCGGTTACGAATCTCCGCCACGGTGGCGAGATCATGAGCCAGTGACTCTGGCTCACCATGACGACGCACCTTGTGCGTCGTGAGGCACAGGGTGTGGTATCTGGCTAGGTTCTCCGCGCTGAGCCAGCCCAGTCTCCTCAGGAGATCCGAAACATGGTCAAACTTTTTGCGGCAGAAAATTACTTTTGCCAAGTAGTTTATAATTTTTGAATGAGCGATATGTTCTTTTTGGTTCCGTTACCATACACAGAAATACAGTAGCGGATCTGCGAGAAGACCAGAGCATTGACCAGCGTGCTGAGGGGGGGGGGAAGGGGCCCCTTAAATCCGATGGGCCACCCAGAACCCAAAACAATCCGAGCCCATTCAAAGCTTTTAAACACGAGTAAACGCTCGCTCTGATGATCCCACGGGCTGTCTAACTGCTACGAGTTAGTTTCGCTGGCGTATTGAACGGCGTGGTAAACGCCCAGACTGATCTGATTTTGGCAGATTGCTTTCGTACCCACTAGAATTATTTTTTTTTTTTTTTTTTTTTTCCCCCCCCCCCCCCTTTTTTTTTTTTTTTAAACTTCTAAAAATTTTAAAGCCTATTCAGATGACCAGCTGTCAGACCGAACTTGGAGGGACTGACGTGATCACCTTACAACACAGGTTGCAAAAATACACATCGAACGTGACCGAACGTACTTCACAAGCGCAAATTTGGCTCGTGATCGAGGTATGAAAGTACGTAAGTTAATAACTATACATTACTATTACGGCAATCGGTCATGCATGCGAACAGTAGCCAAGCGCAGGTACATATCGCCAGGAAGAAAGCACCAGTAACCTTGGTAGCTATTCAAAAAGACAAGACAATGCTCTGGAGTCCAAAACCCAGCCGTTTGTCACAGTATAGAACTTGTATTATTCCGAAACAAACTGGACGGTAATTTCTTCGCTCAGCATTAAATGCGTTGTTTGAGACTAGCAGGATAGGAGAGGGCGTGAGTACCGGGAAAAACCCGAACACTGTGGGCACACAGCTGACCCTGGCGTGTGCAGAACGACACAGAACGGCCGCCGTCGCACCACAGAGCAGCCGCCGCGGGCCAGTGGCGCACTGCACGGCTAGGACTGCCTCACCCTGCGGCAGCTGGCTGTTCTTCCACTTGGACTCGATAATCTCCATGGTGTCGTCCTCCAGGTAGAAGTGCACCTTGACGGTGCGCACGCGGCCCCGTTCCAGCTGCGAGTTCTCCACGTGGTCGACGAAGTACCCGCGGAAGCGCAGCACCTGGGGGACGAGAGAAGCATCGGTGTGCCGCACCGTGTCACCAGTACGCAGCACCTGGGGGACGAGAGAAGCATTGGTGTGCCGCACCGTGTCACCAGTACGCAGCACCTGGGGGACGAGAGAAGCATTGGTGTGCCGCACCGTGTCACCAGTACGCAGCACCTGGCGGACCAGAGAAGCATCGGTGTGCCGTGCGATGTCACCAGTACGCAGCATCAGCATTGAAAAACGTTGCGACGCGGTGTATCCGCCTTGCTGAACATATATGTGCACGATGCACGTGTGTAAACAGGGCGGCTGGATGCAGACGTTTAGTCCACCTTAGGTGGGTGTGAATTTATACGGCATTTACATCACCGTCTGCTGATGAGGCCTCATTGCTCACGCTCGCCTTTTGCCCGCCCACAAACACGAGATATATTGTGAGACCTGCTTGTCGAAGGCGACCCAGGCTGGCTGTCCGGGCCCGGCAGTCCGCGGGTAAAAGCTGTGGCGCGGTATCCGCTTGGTCCAGCCGGGTCTGGGCAGATCTCGACTGGCGATCTCCTGGAGACGTCATAAGGTCGTCACGGCATCGGCCTGACCCAACACATCCACAGCCTGCTCAACACAGCACCAATGGTGACACCGTGACGTGACGCTACATATTGCCAACACAGCACCAATGTCAACACCGTGACGTGACACATTGCCAGCACAGCACAAATGTCGACACCGTGACGTGACGCTACATAATTCCAACACAGCACCAATGTCGACACTGTGACGTGACACATTGCCAACACAGCACCAATGGTGACACCGTGACGTGACGCTACATATTGCCAACACAGCACCAATGTCAACACCGTGACGTGACACATTGCCAGCCCCCCACAAACACAGCACCAATGGTGACACCGTGACGTGACGCTATACATTGCCAACACAGCACCAATGTCGACACCGTGACGTGACACATTGCCAACACAGCACCAATGTCGACACCGTGACGCATACATTGCCAACACAGCACCAATGGTGACATCGTGACGTGACGCTATACATTGCCAACACAGCACCAATGGTGACACCGTGACGTGACGCTACATATTGCCAACACAGCACCAATGTCAACACCGTGACGTGACACATTGCCAGCACAGCACAAATGTCGACACCGTGACGTGACGCTATACATTGCCAACACAGCACCAATGGTGACACCGTGACGTGACGCTACATATTGCCAACACAGCACCAATGTCGACACCGTGACGTGACACATTGCCAACACACCAATGTCGACACCGGACGGCGCATGCAACACAACACCAATGTCGACACCGGACGGGCGCTATACATTGCCAACACACACCAATGGTGACACCGTGACGTGACGCTATACATTGCCAACACAGCACCAATGTCGACACCGTGACGTGACACATTGCCAACACAGCACCAATGGTGACACCGTGACGTGACGCTATACATTGTCAACACAGCACCAATGTCGACACCGTGACGTGACACATTGCCAACACAGCACCAATGTCGACACCGTGACGTGACGCTAACATTGCCAACACAGCACCAATGGTGACACCGTGACGTGACGCTACATATTGCCAACACAGCACCAATGTCGACACCGTGACGTGACACATTGCCAACACACAATGTCGACACCGGACGTGACGCATTCAACACAACACCAATGTCGACACCGTGACGTGGCGCATACATGCCAACACAGCACAATGGTGACACCGTGACGTGACCAACATCCAACACAGCACCAATGTACACCGTGACGTGACGCTATACATCCAACACAGCACCAAGGACACCGTACGACCAACATGCCAACACAGCACCAATACACCGGACTGACACATGCCAACACAGCACTAATGTCGACACCGTGACGTGGCGCTATACATTGCCAACACAGCACTAATGGTGACACCGTGACGTGACCTATACATCCAACACAGCACCAATGGACACCGTGACGTGACCAACATCCAACACACACCAATGGTGACACGGACGTGACGCTATACATGCCAACACAGCACTAATGGTGACACCGTGACGTGACGTTACACATTGCCAACACAGCACCAATGTCGACACCGTGACGTGACACATTGCCAACACAGCACCAATGGTACACCGTGACGTGGCCTATACATGCCAACACAGCACTAATGGTGACACCGTGACGTGACGCTATACATTGCCAACACACACCAATGTCGACACCGTGACGTGACACATTGCCAACACAGCACCAATGGTGACACCGTGACGTGACGCTATCATTGCCAACACACACCAATGGTACACCGTACAGACGCTATACATTGCCAACACAGCACTAATGGTACACCGTGACGTGACGCTACACATTGCCAACACAAAACCAATGTCGACACCGTGACGTGACACATCCAACACAGCACCAATGGTGACACCGTGACGTGGCGCTATACATTGCCAACACAGCACTAATGGTGACACCGTGACGTGACGCTATACATTGCCAACACAGCACCAATGTCGACACCGTGACGTGACGCTACACATTGCCAACACAGCACCAATGTCGACACCGTGACGTGACACATTGCCAACACAGCACCAATGTCGACACCGTGACGTGACGCTATACATTGCCAACACAGCACCAATGTCGACACCGTGACGTGACACATTGCCAATACAGCACCAATGTCGACACCGTGACGTGACACATTGCCAACACAGCACCAATGGTGACACCGTGACGTGACGCTATACATTGCCAACACAGCACCAATGGTGACACCGTGACGTGACGCTATACATTGCCAACACAGCACCAATGTCGACACCGTGACGTGACACATTGCCAACACAGCACCAATGTCGACACCGTGACGTGACACATTGCCAACACAGCACCAATGTCGACACCGTGACGTGACACATTGCCAACACAGCACCAATGGTGACACCGTGACGTGACGCTATACATTGCCAACACAGCACCAATGGCGACACCGTGACGTGACACATTGCCAACACAGCACCAATGTCGACACCGTGACGTGACACATTGCCAACACAGCACCAATGTCGACACCGTGACGTGACAATTGCCAACACAGCACCAATGTCGACACCGTGACGTGACAATTGCCAACACAGCACCAATGGTGACACCGTGACGTGACGCTACACATTGCCAACACAGCACCAATGTCGACACCGTGACGTGACACATTGCCAACACAGCACCAATGGTGACACCGTGACGTGACGCTACATATTGCCAACAACACCAATGTCGACACCGTGACATGACACCAGACTGCTAAAGGTGATGACATCAACTGGAAGTGAAGTGATGATGACGGCCATTGATTTACAGGTAGAAAATGAAAGCTGTTATTGACTAAAACAAGTTGAAAATTGAACAATAGGATGACATGGAAAAAAAGAGGAAGCGAATGACAACGAGGATAAAGCACTGAGGCTAGGCTTTTGTATCAATCAAAGTGGGAAACTAGCCCTCACAAACACGTGTTTGGCATAGTTCGGTTGACATCATTGTTAACACTTATGCTCCTCACCTGATCAATGTAGAATCTTTGATCCAGCTTCCAATCAAACCGGTGTGGCAGATGGTATCCGGGCTTCAGGGAGTGCATTTTCTGCAATACGTGGAGCGCATGAAAAACAACGTCAGTATTCAATAAACTGAAAAGCTTTCCTATTCACATCGCGTGCACGTGCGTACGCAAGCTGGCAGCTTTCCAAACACCACTGAAACCTACCATGTATATACATATGCATATAGATACGCATACACAAACGCGCACACAGACGCATACACCACACGCGCACATACGCACACACACACACACACACACAGATATATATATATATGTGTATATATATATATATATATATATATATATATATATATATATATATATATATATATATATATATATATATATATACATATATATATATATATATATATATATATATATATATATATATATATATATAATAATATATATATATATATATATATATATATATATATATATATATATATATACATACACATATACATATGCATACGCATACGCATACGCATACGCATACGCATAGTAGTCGAAGGTACATACCACCTCAGGTGTGTTGCATTCGATTTATTATCAGAACGATTAACATGGTGCAACAGATGCCATCACAAGGTTTCAGCGACCTTACTTACCTTCCCTATCTCTGAATATCCGGGAAGAAATGGCAAATTCGCCATTGCGTTCTGAAACAGAAGTTTGAATTATATACTTCCTATGCTGGCAACAATCGAAGGAGAACAACTTAGGCACAGGAGTTAGGAATTACAATTATGCGCAACACATGCGAAACACACGGGTGCAAACGTCGACGCCGATGTTCGAGATGGACAGTGTCGACCGCTCGACGTTTCCGCACCGTTGTTCCTTGGCGGTTCCTGTCTCCGATTCTCCTCGCACCTATCGCGCTCTATCGCCTCAGCAGCATTGCGAGAAAAAAATCGCAAATATCACAGCTGGCCATCCCCGCGTCTGTGTGGTATACATGGAACACACGCCCATTTGCTACATCCATGCTACCGAATCGGTCCTTCGGATGAATACATTATTATCATCCCCCATCCCCCCATAAGAAAGAATATGTCCGTGTACTGTCCGTCCGTGGATCGTTGGCACCACCACCGTCACGTCAGGATTTTGAGAGATGGTGAAAATCAGTCAGATTTTAGACAAGACAACATGACGGGTTTTGATGGCTCACAATTTCAAAATATTCCGCCTTGAATTTTATAACTTCGTGTGTGTTCCTTGTTCGGGATGAGTTGAGTAAACGAATACTAACTGAAGCGTTTTTCGTGTATTGTATTGCTTTCGCTTCCCATCAAACGTCGAAACTCGTTTGAAAAATAGGAAAGCCTCTCCGCAGGCAACGAAGCTGCCCACCCTCCAAGTGTCCTAATTGTCGTGTATGTATGTATGTATGTCCGTGTATGAACCTGTATGCTAAGTATGTATCGGCCCTATACGCCACGTTCTTTGTTTGCCGGCGTCTCATCTTTCCTCTCTTGCTTCTTTGATATAACCGGATGCCACATAAGCCGAATTAACGTAACTACTTCTTTAACGTAACAAATAGCTAGCGGATGGCATGTTGCCTCTGCTAAAGATGAAAAAATAGGTTCCTTACATCGCTTAAAACAATACTTGTATATGTTTATGAGAAAATGAAAGCATTAAAATGAAATGAGTGCAATTCAAACTGTCTTGCTCAGTTAACAAGAGTAGCGGAGTGAAGCATAACGTTGTACAAATTGAATCCCAAATTGTCATGTGAGTTCTTCAAAAGGGCTCCCCAAATCGCGTTTTCTGGCTCGTGGTATCTGAAAGCGTGACGTCATAGCTGATTCTGGACATCAGATTTCAAATCAGAGACTCATATTTGGTCAGAAACACATCGAAATTCTCGAGTAGCAATGAACAAGTGTAAGCTCGGTGACCAATGCAAGACATAGATGTTGTAGATGGTTGGGGAAGCTAAAAGGGCGGTTTTGATACCTATTATACTTGGGCTGTAGGTAGCTACACCACTACGTAGAGCTTCGGCACTGGGACTCAGAGCATCGGTTGCGCGCCGGGAATAGCGAGCATTCGCCTCTCGTGGAGATGGTATTCACAATCTCTCCTCCAAAATGCGAAGTCGGAAGGAAAGTTTATTGGGTTAAAGATATCTAACACTGTAGGCAACTTCAATGGAAAAGTGAGGCGCTGCTCCCCATCCACTATCCCCAAAATTGTCCTACAAGTTCATAATTATACCAGATCAGAGTATCGGGGAAGGGAAGATCCACCCCTCTGCTCCACCCTTGTTGCGGCAGCTCGGTAGGTCAGGATCGAATTCATAGCGGCAGTGAGAGTAGGTGACCTCTAAATTGGGCGGCCAAGAGCACCCTTGGCTGGGCTGGCGCCCCCCCCACGCACACACATACACACACACCGGAAAAGCCAGATTGTCCGCCCTGCACCACAGGAAAGAAGCGGCAAGTAGGTCCAGATGAATAAAGGTCGCCTTGCAGGCTCAAACTGGCCCACCGGGTCAAAAATGGTGTGCGCAGGAACATCTTAGCAGCCTCGCAAATTCACTGATTCCGATCAAAATGTTTGGACCCGCCCCATAGACGGATACCTATCTATATCTAGGTGAAATACCACCTCCCCTTTCGGGACGCCCTGTTCCTATCTTATCGGACATCCCTTTGTCCGCCTCTACCTGTTCGTCTTCGATATGTGTCGTAAGACTTCAGAAATAAAAGTACATAACGCATGCATATATGCATATATACATATATACATATATATATATATATATATATATATATATATATATATATATATATATATATGCATATGCATATGCATATGGGAGCGATATATCCACTAAAGGGCCCTTTTTATTGAACGCCACCCAAAAACGTGTTGAAAGGGAGGGGGCGGGAATGCACACGAGCGTTCTAAAAGTCAATAGGTAAAACGTAAAAGCTGCACGCCCGATGCACGCTTCAGAGACTTCAAATGCACGCCTGAGAGACATTAAATGCACGCCTGAATGGATCCGAACACACACCGGGAATTTAAGCCAAGCACACAATTATACCATGGGCGGTACTAAAGAGGCGGTGGGGCAGTCCCGAGAGTGTAACTTTCTGTACTTTCGGGGTTCTGGTGCACCCAATCCTCGGAACTTCCTTGAACAATCCTTGAGAGCCATTTGGGATGCCCCCAATGGCCAGAAAATTGATAGCCCAAAGAAACTACAAATAGTTGGTTGGAGCATGTCCTTCCTCCTCAATGATGAGAAAATACACTTATAATACACAAATGCATAACTGTTTCTAAAACGTACAATATTTTAGGGCAAGTAGTTCTTATCCGCACGTGGTAATTCAGGGCACCAACAAAATGCCAAGTATCGGCCTTGTGCCAATAATTTAACACATTCGTTGTGAAACAAGGTTGAAGCCAAGTAAACTGAAAGAACGGCGGTGATTGCAATGATTTGTTAGTTTTGTTCATATGATCACTTTGCCAGTAACTTGGGCGGTTATTTCCGTGGCATTTACGGTCTTAGGGTAATGGCCGCATGGCGTGGTATAGGAAACAGTCACGTAAGAGATTATTTCGGGTCAATTGCCATCAGGAAATTTCACTATCACTAGTTCACTATCATACACATGCTTCGGGACATGGCGGGAAACTGCGTGATATGTGGTTGCTTGTGTCAGATGCAGTGTGTTCATTGGTGTTGCTTTTACTTATTCCTACCGTCAACATTCTTTACCGATTTGCTGAAAGCTGATCATACAGCATTTCACTTTAAACTAGCCATCATACAGTGGCGTACGGAAGGGTGCAAACAGGGCAATTCCCTCCTGGGAGAAGGTGGACCCAAAATTCGCGCATGGGTCCCCAAAAATCGCACCGGGACACGAAGAAAGTTAAGCCGGAGCCGCGAAAAATTAAGCATGAACCTCGATAAATCAATCTGGACCAGGAAAATCGGTGGGAACCCCAGAAATCGTGCCAGAGGCCCCAAAGATCGCAACGGCATCGGAGAAATCGTACTAATCATAAAATAATCATAATCATAATCATCACGTAATCATACAATATATAACGCCGGGGGTCCGACAAACTGAGTCCGGATCACGAAAAATAACGGCGGGATCCAGAATAGCTCCCAAAGCTCCAACAAATTTTCCGGCGGACACAAAAATTATCGTTCGCTATCCCCGTTTGCGTCTGGTGCTTGTCCGTTTCCCGTGCACCGTGCCTGCCGCCTGGCGCACTCCTGGCGGCCGTACACGCCTGGCGCGCCTTTATGCATGCCTGGAGGCCATTCTGCACGCCCGAGTGCACGCTTGAACTTGGGTCTGCACGCTCGGGATATCGTCGAAACATGCCACGTTTTACACACTGGCCTGGAGGGGCGCCACATTTCTAACGAGGAGGGCACATGCCCTCAATTTCCCCTGTGTCCGCCAGTGACTATACCCTACCAATGCATTGCATAGAAAAACAATTGACAAGGAAACAAGTGGCTTCGCTTCGTCCCCACCTCTTCAGAATTGGCGCCACCACCGTACAACGGGTAGGTAGAAGTAATATGTATATCTCCCGACACACCAAAATGTGTTATATGGTCTAGAATTACGTCTATGAACTTTGCATGCAAAGAATCTACGTGAAGTCTAATTTTCCCTTCCGCTTCTGTCGGTGAAGGCTTCAGTGCGTTGCACATGAGCGCAGCAGCAAATAGAGCAGGCAGGGAAGATAGAGCTGATGCATATATACTACTTCCAGTGGCGCAGCTAATGGGGAGAGGATGAAGGGAGCACCCACCCCCACCCGATCGATTGATTGGTTATTTGGGCTTAAGGGCGCATAAACTGCTACTGGTTATGTAGTGCCCAACCCACCCCCACGCCACCCCTGGATGGTTGGAGGGGGCCCTCCAGGCGACCGCCTTGAGGGGCCTGCAATGGTCCCCTGTGGAACGTGAAGAGTCCCTGAGCTGGCGAAAGGGGCCCCTGGCTGACGGAAAGGGTTCTGGACCGATGAAGAGGGTCCCGGGTCAACGGAGAGTGCCATCGGAAAGATGTTAGGGACTCTTGGCTGGGCTAACGTGAAGGGCTTCTAGATCGGCGAAAGGGCCCCAGACCGTCGGAAGGGCCCCCGAGTTGACGGTAGGTTCCAAGCCGAAGAAAGGGCCCCTGACCTGATGGAGCGGGTCCAAACGTTTGAAGAGGGGCCTCCGGCTTGCCGGAGAAGTCCTTGAATCGCCAGAGGGCCCCTGAGGCGACGGAGGGGGCTGCAGTTGCCGGATAACACCTCGGACCATCAGAAAGGGCCCTTTGGCTAAAGGATGGGCCCCAAGCCGTCACGGTCCCCTGGCCTGATGGAGAGGCCCCCAAGCTGTTGAAAGACGCGAATTGCCTTATTTTCCAAGGTATTTAACCATCTTTTCCTCTTTTGTATCTCTGCCTCCTCTGTCACTGTCACTGTAAATAAAGTGACCTGAACCGAGTATTTTCAGAAAAGTGGGGGCTAAGGAGGTAGGGGCCTCTTAAAATGTTCGCCCCCCCCCCCCCCCCTGGACCAAATACTTGCTACGCCACTGACTACCTCCTGAAAGTTCGAGGGCTGGCGTTATAACGCTGTTTTTTTAAAAGTAATCACACAAAAACAGTCAGCATCATAGTTACCTACCTGCCTAGATATGTAGGTAGTAGGTAGGTACTTACGATTCGGCGCTGTCAGGTTAAATTATTGATAATTTTGCTCTGAGAAATATGTTACTAAGTGTACTTATTAAGTGCGATTTTATGCGCGGTAGCGAAATGCAAGAGCATACAATACGGACTTCCGGAGTGCGACGCCCGGCGCCGACCACCGCGACTGCACGTCCATTTGTTTATCATCATCTGTGGGTTACTATGGTAACGAACGAGGCCATGGAATGAGGCTACTAAAAAGATATGCTATGACAACAAGATTGGATGCGATTATTTATTTCAGACTCGCACCTGTGCAAGGTGATCCGGTATCTGGTATTTACCAGTGGCACACCAGTATCTGGTATCTATATTGCGACTGGCATCTACCAGTGGTATACCCAAGGAGGAAGTGTGAAAATTCCCCTCGAGAGATGGTTGGCCACCAAGAACCGCGTCTGGGTTCATAAAAATTGCACCTGGGCCCGAAAAATCGCGTTGGGGCTCGAAACAAAATATGTCGGACGCCAAATATCGTGCCGGAATCCGAAAATTGAACTGAAAATTGAAAAATTGAACCAAGTACAGCGGGGCGCCGAAAGCTCGTGCTGTGTTCAGAAAAAATCGCACCATGACCACCAAAAATCGCGCTGGGGCTCCAGAAATCCCCGTCAGTCCACGCAAAAACTAGCGTCGATGGACCCAAATAAATACACCTGGCTATCGAAAACCCGTGCAGGAGATTTTAATTTTCCGTTGGGCCCCAAAAATCGCGTCGGAAGCCTGAAATAAACACCGCGATGCCCAAAAACTCCATCCAGGGCCCGTAAGCTTGTGTCGTGACTCCAAAAGTCACACCGGGACTAGAATAAATCATGCCAATTTTCCCGGAAAATTAAGCAGGACCCAGCAAAATAAATCCGGACCCAAGAAGTCGTTCCGAAGTGCCAAAAATTGCGCCATATCCCATCCACCCTCCACCCCCCACCCAAAAAAAAACATGCTGGACCCAAATATTCTTGTTTGCGCCCAAAATATCGTGCCGGAGCTTAGCAATACAGCCGGGGCCCGAAAGAGATCCCCAATAAGAGATCATGCTGGATTCAGGAAAAGCACCCCCAGTTCCGAGAAATTCACAAAAGAGGTCCAAAAAATGTCCGTCGGACAAAGAAAACTCGCATCGGGGCCATGATTACTCGCATTGGGACCCCAACAACTCGCATAGTTTCCCCGAAAGCTCGAGCGGCAGCCCTGAAAATCGCACTGAGGACCGAAATATTATCGTTTGGGGCTGCAAGTAAATACAGCGAAACACTACAAATCGTCATCGTTCCTAAAAAAATAAATCCCCAAAAAGCAGGGATCCCGAAGATCCTTAGAATATGACCTTGGACCTCAAAATGTGCTGGGGCTCTAAATAACCACGCCGCGAGCCATACAAAAAACACATCGGAGGCTATCAAAGCACACCGAGGCTACAATGATAGCATGAGGGTTTCAAAAGCAGCCTACCGCCCGCAAAAATCGACAAGGTCCTAAAAACGCGCCGGGCACTGAATAAGCACCTCGGGATTAATAAAATGCGCCGATTCTTCCCAATCAGCATGAATACACAAAAAGCAACTTCGCTCTAAACCCTAAACATCTCCGAAGTTCCAAAAATGTGTCGGGCCCTAGCAAGATTGCGCTGGGCCCAAAAGCACATTAGTAGACGTAAAAGCGCAATAGGCCACCGGCCAAGAAAGCACACCAAGCCAGTGCCTTGGTTCGATAGCCAATCTGGAAACAAATTTAAGCAAAAAGATGAAGATCAAAGCTCAGCGGGCTACCCGGATTTCCATTCTACTAAAAAAAACGTGAGAAGAAGAGAAATAATCTTCGGATTACATTCATCGAATTTGATCTATGGCGCTGACCAATATACCTGTATGCTAAAATCTGAAATTATTTAGGGTTCGTGGGCGGACATGATGTGAGGGGATCTGGGAAACAACGCACGTAATCGTCAGTGCATATAGAAAATGTAACGAAATCAAATTCGGGCCCCTCTTTCGAATGCGTTTGGCAGCCTAATCAAGGCTACTGCCATGCATCCTGGGATCCGGGCTCCGAGCGGATCCCGGATAGTTGGCCGGCGCCGACTCACGCTGACGTTGCAGTTGTTGCCTCGGATGTTCGAACGCCGTATCCGCGGCGTATGCGGCGGATGTTACGTTTGGTCGTCTCCGGTGCCGGGCGACGACGGCCGGTCGGCGGACGCTGTGTCGTCATGGGATTGTGACACGCATGTACCATGTAACCGAGCCACATGTGGGGCGTAGCTGAGATAGAGTACGGCGACCGGACCGCTTCCTTCGCGGTGTGGTCGAGAGGGGCGCGACAAACTCTGGTCAGGCACTGGACGGTCGGCGAGGTGAGACGCTACCGCGCCGTTGGACTTTGGACAGTAATCCGTCACGGGTGACTGTGTAAACTTGGAGGCACACTTTCGCTGGTGTTTGCTTTTGTTGGATTGGAGAAAATGTTGTTCAAATGGTCGCCGTATTGCTTAAAAATCAGTCCGGCCAATACAAGGGCAAGTAACGGTTATCGGATTTGCGAGCCAGCAGACGCGGAGCGAGAGAAACGCTAGACTATCACTGCCAGGCGACACGAGCCTGCCTACACAAGCACCAACTGGGACACGGCCTCATCTGAAGAACCTCGACTGAAGAGCCGCGCTTAGTGGTGGCTTCTGGACCACCATCATCCGAGCCAGCCGGACTCCTCCTTCTGGAGTGATAAAGCAATGGCGAATGGCCACTGACCGGGGTTATCACCATGTGACTGGGGTTACCACTGTATGACTGGGGTTATCACCATGTGGCCAAGGTTATTACAATGTGACGGGGATATCACCATATGACTGGGGTTATTACCATGTGGCTGGGGTTATCACTGCATGACCGGGGTCATCACCATATGACTGGAGTTATCACCATGTGATCGGAGTTGTTATCATTTGAATGGGGCATCACCATATGACTGAAGTTATCACCAAATGACTGATATTATCACCATGTGGCCGGTGTTATCACCATATGACCGAGGTTATCACAATATGGCAGGGGTTATCACCACATGACTGGGGTTATCACCATATTGCTGTGGTATCACCATATGACTGGGGTTATCATCATATGGCTGGGGTTATCAACATATGACCGGGGTTATCATCGTATGACTGGGGTTATCACCGTATAACCGGAGTCACCGCCATATGACTGGGGTTATCACCATATGACTCGAGTTATCCACATATGACTGGGGTTATCACCGCATGACTAGGGTCATCACCATATAACTGTGGTTATGACCATATGACTGGGGTTATCAACATATGACTGGGGTTATCATCATATGACTTTTTTCATATGACCGGGATTATCATCATATGACCGGGGTATCACCATATGACTGGGATTATCACCACATGGCCGGGGTTATCGACATATTACTGGGATTATCACCATATGACTGAGATAATCCCCATATATGACCGGGGTTATCACCATATGACTGGGGTCATCACCATATTGCCGGGGTAATTACCAGTGTGACTGGGGTTATCACCATAAAGAGAAGCTTCGCCCCAGCCAACATGCTTCAGGAAACCTTGCCTGGAAACGGAAGAGGGTAACTGGTACAATACGCCTCGTACCACGAAGGCACACGGTTTTCACATTTTGACAATCGTGAATATGGCTAAAATTGAACTCGTATCCTGCAGCACACGAATTATAAATGTGCTGTCACGGTTATCCATTCGGATGCCAATCAATTACCAGAAGATACACTAGGAACGCCCTCAAAGGTGGGCAGAAAAGGAATGCAACGTGATATCAGGACTGCATGCGAAATTTGAACTCTCCGTCACGCCCGTAAGTGCGCGGATAGACTTAGACAAACCAGAAGATGGCCTTCCATGCAAATCCTTGCACATGACAGAAGTGAAGGAGTTGGAACGGCACCAAAGGTGTGCAGACAGGGAAAAGCAACGTCATGTAAGGATTGCATGTGAATGGAACCCTCCGCCACTCCCGTAAGTACGCGGATAGACTACGAGTCAAAATAGGTCCGATTTTGAGCTTTCCGAAGTTTGCTTCTGTGCTAGGAGCGCTCCTGAGTACCAAAAACAACATCATAAGAATAAGTAATATATTTTTGGGTTGAAACGCAAAATCGCTCCTAAAACATGAGCTTCATTGGACAACAAATTGAGGTCACTGGTCACTTGCTCACATCTGATCGGAGCTAAACAGACAACCACACGTTATCACTACAGGCTCAGGTGCTACTTAAAAGAAAAAACGTCAAAAAGGAGCACCTACCAATGTTCTTGACTATTAATAACTTTCGAGGAGCCGCGAAATAGTAGGCCGAGGTACCATTCCTGGGACATTGTTTGACCTGTACACTTGAAATCACGGTCATAGCATGGGTTGAAATGTCAAAATTAATTCGAATTCGAATCCACAAATGCCAATCAATGCACGGTCACAATCCATTCACAACCGAAGCGGTAAACTAAATCCGATCATTTTAGAAAACAAAATTGCATCGAGCTCCAGCAAGCGGAGCAACAGTATCGCTTCGAGATCAATCCTAAATTCAGTCGAAATACGTAGGCTTTATAAAATTGTATGAAGATATAAAATTAAAACCGTTACCATGCAAATCCAACTTGATAAGAAATTGGTATCAACAATCAAATCCACGTCGTTAGTTAGTTAGTTATTTGGGCTTTAGGGCGCGTCGACTGCTGTGGTCATTAATCCACGTTGTACTGTACTTGAAATCGACAGGGTGGGCTACCGCATGCAGGAGCGGTCGTCATGGAAACACACCGGGAGCGGGGTGGGGGCAGCTGAAACCGGCGTCACTGACTTCGCTGCTGCGGTAATACTAGCATGTGCAGCGAAACTGGCGTGTACACGATGGACGATGGTGGCCTTCACGGTTCGCCCGGTGCTGCTGTAGTGCTGGGAGTAGTGCTCGCGGTGGCAGCACCGGGAGTGGTGCTTGGAGTAGTTGGACTGGGAGTAGATGTGCTTCGAGTAGTTGTACTGGGAGTAGATGTGCTCGGAGTAGTCGTACTGGGAGTAGATGTGCCTGGAGTATTTGTACTGAGAGTAGATGTGTTCGCGATGTTTGTGCTCGGAGTGGTTGTAGTCGTGGTTGTGGTGGTAGTAGACGGATCATTTTTATCTTCCTCGTCCATGTCCTCATCATCCTCCTCGCTGGACTTCTTAGGACGACAGCGACGTCTGGAGCGTCCTCCCGACCCCTTGCGTCTGGAGCGACCTCCCGATCCCTTGCGGCTGGAGCGACTTCCCGATCTGCTGCGGCTGGAGCGACCTCCCGATCTGCTGCGGCTGGAGCGACCTCCCGATCTGCTGCGGCTGGAGCGTCCTCCACTCCCGCTCTCGCGCGAGTCCGACGACATGTCCTCATCGTCCTCCTCTTCGCAGGACTCGCTCGAGTCTCCCCTTCCTGCGGATTTTTTTGCCTCCGGAGCCCTGTCGCCGCTTCTTGGGCGATCGTCTCCACCTGCCCTGGTCCTCGTCCTCGCCATTGTCCTCGGCACTGTCCTCGACCACGGCTCCGGCGTCGCGCAGGCGGACGCTCAGATCGGGCAGGTGGCGCCGCCGCCGCTCCACCTCGTCACCCACCACCACGCCGTGGCACTGTGTGTGGCGGGGGCAGACGACAGCCGGCCGGGCCGCCGCCGGCGGGCAGGACACGACCGCCACGGCCAGCAGCGCGCACGCCACCAGCACAGCCATGACGGCGCAGTGAGCCGTGCTGTGACGCCAGCCGCCTTATACAGCGTCCGAGCCGCTCCACTACCGGCACCTCCTGCCGCCGTCCGCCAGGTGGACGCCAGCGGCTGACGTCGGGCACTCACGGCTGTAGGATGCCAATAGCTGACGTCGGGCACTCGCGGCTGTAGGATGCCAATAGCTGACGTCGGGCACTCGCGGCCGTAGGATGTCAATGGCTGACGTCGGCACTCGCAGTCGTAGGGTGTCAATGGCTGACGTCGGGCACTCGTTGTCGTAGTGTGTCAATGGCTGACGTCGGGCACTCTCAGTTGTAGGGTGACAATAGCTGACGTGAGGCACTCGCGGCGGAAGGGTGCCAATAGCTGACGTCGGGCACTCGCGGCCGTAGGGTGACAATAGCTGACGTCGGGCACTCGCGGCCGTAGGGTGACAGTAGCTGACGTCGGGCACTCGCGGCTGTAAGGTGCCAACAGCTGACGTCGGGCACTCGCGGCCGTCGTGTTCGTGTCGGGCGTGTCGTGGCCACCCAACGACGGTGGCGGAGATTCGTGACCGAACCACCCGTCAGGATTATTACTTGTGTCCCCCTGTCCCGCACTGAGATGGGGAAGAGGCGATTTAGGTCCAGGGCACCACGTATGTACAACTCGTTGCCACCTGAGTTGATGCAGCTTCCAGTGCCGATCTTTGGTCGCCACCTACGGCGGCACCTGTCTAACGTGCCTCCCGTGCCGGACTGATTTGCTGCTCGCCCTGCTGTATTTCATTATATTTTTTCAATTCTTATTTTATTTTTATTATAACATGTATGACCACCGGTTTAGCTGTTCTGTGATTTCGACCTTTTCTGCTCTGCTGTTTTATCTGATTAACGCGAGGTTGTAATAGCCACAAGTCCATTATGGATTACCTCAATAAAAAGTCTGCATCGGCATCGGTGTCCTGCACACACCAGCAGGGCGGTATGTCAATGGTCTGGTCAAAACACGCCAACAGCAACAGAGCAGGGTCAGCGGAATGATACACCTACGCTTAGCTTCGAGCACTAGATATTTGATCTGGCAGATGCACTCACATGATCCATTTCCACCAGCCATTGAGTGGGTTTCCTGCAGGCTACATCGGATAGATCAGAAACGGCCTGCCGCACACGACTCGCACACACACGACTTCTATGTGGGCGCTACATGGCCAATGAAGTCGATGCGCCCTAAAGCCCTAATAACTAACTAACACGACTCCGACCCAGGGTCAGCAGGAGCCCACTGCCGGCGCGGTGACCACGCACTCGTCACGACCGACGACTGCCCAGTGTATACTGCTGGGCAGACACCACCGCGCCCACGAGCCCCGACACCCGACGGGCCAAACTCGGGCGGTCACGTCCCGGACGGTGCCAAACTCGGGCGGTCACGGATCCCGGACGGTACCAACTCGGACGGTCACAAACTCCGGACGGTGTCAAACTCGGGTGGTCACAGATCCTGATAGGTGCCTTGCTTCGGTGGGTGTCACATTGGTGCTCGTGCAGCCCGGCTTCGGTGGCTGCACGAGTGTTGCTTGACCGTGACCGGTCAGGGAACGGTGCCCCGCTCCGGTGGGTGCTACTTCTGGCTGCACAGGTGTTGCTGGACCGTGACCGGTTAGAGGACGGTGCCCCGCCCCGGTGGGTGCTACTTCTGGCTGCACGAGTGTTGCTTGACCGTGACCAATGAGGACATACGTCCCAAGCATGCTCCGTAAAATGTCCTCATGAAGTTCGAGATCCCACCGTGAAGTTACGGAGATGGACGGCTACGGTTCAGGAGGCATTGTGGAAGGCTCCCTGGAAAAGACGTTATGTACTTCCATCCACAAGCACCAGTAGGCTGGCAAATGGAGATCCACTAGTACTCATCGACTTCCCCTTGTTTCCAGATGTGAAATTATGAGCGCCTGCATGACAAACAGTCGAACTTGCATCGTTTGCCACTCCTCGTGTTGCTTTCCACCTCATCTCTTTCAAAAGCCTGGCTATGCTATGCATGAGCACATAAAAATAAATGTCGACATTTCGATACTTCCTTGCCTGATGTATACCGGCGCACGACTATCCTACCAACCCGGACGACATACTTTTCATGGTTCGCGGTATTTATCAGGAAGTGGTGTTTAGCAACGCTTGCACGATATTGAATTTCCACAATACCCCACACCATGGACGGTGTTTGGCGTCCTCCATTACTATCATTCAATTGGAATTTCATGTCTGAGTACATTCCACATACTTGGGATTAGTATGTTCTGATGAGTAGTGGCCATAGCCGCAGGGCAACACAACAACCAAATAGCAGGGAGGTGCAGTGCAGCCGTGACAAATTACAAACACTGATAAGGAACACGGGCGCACCTCGCTGAGTTTAAACCAGGCTAGTCAACAGGGCGTAAATTGGGGTTGCCTCTGGGTGCCACCTGCCGTGCATATTCGCCGTCCAATATGACCTTCACTCGACCGCTACCGGAGGCCGCGTTTGACCTGTCAGACGTGCTGCCCGGTGATGCGAGAGCGCTCGCGCGAGTCAACATTGGCAAGCAGACTGGGTGCGGGAACAAATACGAGGTATCGACGAGTCAACTTTGATGATACGCCATTTTGCCGTCACTGGTAGCGAAGTCTCCTGGCAGGAATTCTTAAAACCGACAGGCAGACACGCTACTACGTGTCATCGAGCATCTTCATGCCAAGTACCCGGTTGACTTGCTGCGGGACCAATCAGCGCACAATCAAAATGCGCATAACCATCGTTTAAAAAACCACTCCCGTGTTCATGGCTGGCGCCGTACACATTCCACATAGTTCGGCGTTTGTTTTTGTTGTCGCCACGTGAAGAGCATCTTTCACTTTGTGTCGCCGTGCTCACGACCGCAGTACAATAATGTCAAGTGTATTTACAGGTTATCAATAGACGGGATAAATGCATCAGCGCACAATGTGTTTCACAGCAGTATTGGAAAAACAACGGGCGCTAGCGAATAGAAAATCGTAAAAAGATGGCGTCCCAGTCGTTGCCTGATACGCGTTAAGCTGCGAAGTGCCGCGTCCGTGGTGTTCGAGTGCAGTTGGCCTGAACGGACGCCAGATTCCAGGCATGCCGGAGAAGCCACCACGATACGGCCGCGGACCTGACCCAAGACTGATGAGACCGCGACGCGCCAGGCACGGGCCGTTGCGACACGTGCCGTGACTCTACAGCTCGGACGGCACCGTTCAGTTGCAAATGTGACGCGACGACGCCAGTCTACTACTAAACATACAGGCAATCAATACGCCTCCCATCACGGGCATACACACGCTTCCGACATACCGCACAATCAACGGCGGCAGATATGACATTGGAAGAGGAGGGGTCATCAACCGCACGAGGAACGCAGATAACAAAACGATTCAAATCGTGGGAATTCAAGAAAACCCTGCAGTTTTCGACATACATTGTAATCAAAAGAGACACGAAGGTCCATGTTCACTTTAACTGACAGCGCGAAAATCTCGGGAGGCAGCACGAGGTGTGATACGGCAGGTGCCTTCATTTTGGTGGTGTACAGCATGTCTACAAAACAAACGTGCAACCCTTTGCCTCGACTTGATTACCTTTGCTGCGACTCCTCTGGCAATTTCCGAAGATGGCACAATCAAATCCAAGCGCATGGGTCTACCTATCGAAAGTGAAGAGTCCGGCAGGTGTTGAAAAATGTCGAGACGGCAAGGAACCTTTCGAGACCAGTGAACCCCATGGACAACACGGAGCCGGCCGGCGATGCCGGCACAGCCGGTCCTGTGCACGGCGGCAGGCTGACATGTGAGCACGACTCAACCACTGCAGTGACTGACGCATCACTGCGGCCCGGCAGACGGCAGCAGGTGCCCGCCAGTCGCCTGCGTTGCCAGTCCGGACGGCCCCGGCGGGTCGGCCGCAGCTGCGGCGGCCGGTCGGCGCAGATGGTGCCAACGTGCGGCCGCCAGTCGGCGCAGAGGGCGCCGCCGTGTGGCGGCCCGCCGCCGCCACACGGCGGCGTTGTACATGAGGTGACGGTAAGTACGCGGCGGCGCGCCGGTCCAACGTCCGAAGTGGCCGAGGAACCGCTCGGCCGCGGCACGGGCACGACTATCGCCGCGCGCCGTCCTTATCACTTGCGCGATCACAGAAGGGCTGTCGCCACGGACGGCAGTGCTCCGGAGCGGGCCGCGGCCCACAGACACTGCCTGGACCACCTGGGCCACCACGACCGGGGCGAGGTGCTCACCCGGCGGCCGCTGTCGGCTGGGACGCAGCCAGAGGGCCGCCCCGGTGACCGTCTCTGGGAAATGACGCCCGTACCCGGCCGGCAGCAGACCCTGACCCAGACCCGCCGACGTGTTCCGAGGCACCGCTGCGACGGGCGGCGCCACAAGACCAGCCCGTTTCGCTACGCAAAAATACACCTGCAGCGTCTGTGTGGCGGCCGAGTGGCCGAGTGCTGCTCGGCTATCTGCGCGGCTGAAAGCCGGCGGTGCCGTCGGGGCCGCGTGGCAGGCGCACCACCGGCTGCGCGTCCTTGCTGCGCAGCAGCGCCACCGGTGCGATCCTGGCGGCAGTGGCGGCTGTCAGCCGGAGAGCACACGGGACAGGGGGCAGGGGATGAAGAGGCGTCAGCTTGTCGGCAGTGGCGGCTGTGAGTCGCCGAGCACACCGGACAGGCGATGAAGAGGAAGCTGTGGCGGCTGTGAGTCGCCGAGCACACGGGGCAGGCGATGAAGAGGAAGCTGTGGCGGCTGTGAGTCGCCGAGCACACCGGACAGGCGATGAAGAGGAAGCTGTGGCGGCTGTGAGTCGCCGAGCACACGGGGCAGGCGGTGAAGAGGAAGCTGTGGCGGCTGTGAGTCGCCGAGAACACGGGGCAGGGGGTGAAGAGGAAGCTGTGGCGGCTGTGAGTCGCCGAGCACACGGGGCAGGCGATGAAGAGGAAGCTGTGGCGGCTGTGAGTCGCCGAGCACACGGGACAGGCGGTGAAGAGGCGTCATAAACGGCGTCCTGTCGGTAGATATACCAGAGCAGACGGTGTCTGGAGGGTCGTCTGGTCCCAGAGAGGGCGCCTCCTACTGCAGTTCCCGACGGCACACTTATCACCCCTCAGGCATAGCCCCTCAGGCATCACCCCTCAGGCATACCACCCCTCAGTGCGACTCGCTTCGCTGCTTGGAAGATACAGCATACCAGTTCCCAGGTCAATGGTCCAAGAGAGGGAACAAATTAAAGGCGACGAAACTGGGCAATTGTGACCCGAAACTCTACGGTACGTCACAAATGACGTAACGTACTAACAGTCCCCGACAGTGATAAATTATTCGTGAAATAGGGTGGAATATACCACTTTCTGAGCACGGAATTGACATCCCTCCCAGCGGAGAATGGACATCGTGCTTCGTAATGAGTCGCTATGAGGTCTTCATATCTAATTTTTAACAGTATCTTGTTTATAAGTATCATGTTGATACTTACCATTGTGGATTGTGATGCGCGAACATCTCTTATGACAATTCCAGGTAAGAAGATAACCTATGATTTGGCCTGTTATACAATATCAGTTGATAAGGATAGGTATGTTGTATCATTATCTGTAAAATAATTACCCCTAAATTAGGTATCTGAAAACAAATGAAAAAGGTGCACGTATGAGCACTGTTGGATCAAAATTGTGTTTCAAGAGCTTCTAAATCATGTTGAGGGACATCATTTCCATGGCGAATTTCGACATCCCACTGTGCTCGTTTCGACATCTCACACCTAACGAAAAACCATTATTTTAACACTGGTCCCCGACAGCAAACCATTAAAAACTAGCATACCCGCAGGTTGACAGCACCAACAGCAAATTGAGAAACAGCACTTCACGCATCATATTATACGCATAGCTCAAATTAGCCGGGGAGACTGGACCAAACGCCGAACGAATGTCAAAAACAGCAGCATAAATGCGGTTGGTTGCCCGCTTAATCCGCAGCGGATTAAGCGAGACCATCTCCTGAATGACCATTTCCTGGAAAGCAACGAATCTCTTACATGGCGATACAGAATCGCTATTCATATCTTCAAAACAGAATACTGACCGTAAATGTCATGCAAAATACCGCCCGGTCACCACACACAACCTTAAACAGGTCTTTTTTAGTATCACCACCCGCGGGGTAATAGACTGAATTGCCACATTGTCATGGCACAAGGCTGACAGCTGACCTCCACGACAGATTCCACTGGAACTGCCAGAACCTTGCACTCCAGGATAGTGTAACATTTCTGCAGGACATGGTTAATGTTGCTGTCATATCTTCCTCTGTTGACCAAACTCAGTCGGCTAGATCCACTTACGGTATCCAGAAGTGTACCAACTCACAAACTCCCATAATGACACAGTCGCTACGCACCTTTCCGGCTCTTTTGGTGTTTCTAGAAGTCCACTACTGCCCAATATCCGTTGTCGCGCTTCTGCGTACTCTGCTTCTCTCTGAAGGACAATGACATTTTCACACATAAACAGAATCCGACAGGGAGAGGAGCTAGCATACATAAAAGCACGCCTTCCGCGGCATGCGCTGGAGTGATTGGATTGGAGCAGCTGTGTCGGACGACCATGGGAACTGTACCTTGACGGGTGCAGGTGCCAACGACTCGCCGAAGGAGCTTTGACGATTCAGTACCTAGCTACTAATCATAATAATTTTCCAATAATTTGAGCCACACTGAAATCACACCGAATCACACCGCATCACTCCTCCCCCTCCCCCGTGTGCTAACTCTAGCATAACTATGAGCCCATAAACGTGATATAACCAATATTTACCTCCAGATCGAAACAATTGATGACATAATAGACAGTGGAGCAGACAGTGACGAGGCCAGGTCCGTACTGACCTGTTGTAGTGACGTGGCCGGGTCTGCACTGACCTGACGCAGTGACGTGGCCGGGTCTGCACTGACCTGACGCAGTGACGAGGCCAGGTCCGTACCGACCTGTTGTAGTGACGTGGCCGGGTCTGCACTGACCTGACGCAGTGACGTGGCCGGCGTTCGTGTACGCTCCCGAGTCCTCCTGTCTCTGCACTGACCTGTTGTAACGATTTGGCCGGGTCTGTACTGACCTGTTGTAACGACTTGGCCGGGTCTGTACCGACCTGTTGTAACGACTTGGCCGGGTCTGTACCGACCTGTTGTAACGACTTGGCCGGGTCTGTACCGACCTGTTGTAACGACTTGGCCGGGTCTGTACTGACCTGTTGTAACGACTTGGCCGGGTCTGCACTGACCTGTTGTAACGACTTGGCCGGGTCTGTACTGACCTGTTGTAACGACTTGGCCGGGTCTGTACCGACCTGTTGTAACGACTTGGCCGGGTCTGTACCGACCTGTTGTAACGACTTGGCCGGGTCTGTACCGACCTGTTGTAACGACTTGGCCGGGTCTGTACCGACCTGTTGTAACGACTTGGCCGGGTCTGTACCGACCTGTTGTAACGACTTGGCCGGGTCTGCACTGACCTGTTGTAACGACTTGGCCGGGTCTGTACTGACCTGTTGTAACGACTTGGCCGGGTCTGTACCGACCTGTTGTAACGACTTGGCCGGGTCTGTACCGACCTGTTGTAACGACTTGGCCGGGTCTGTACTGACCTGTTGTAACGACTTGGCCGGGTCTGCACTGACCTGTTGTAACGACTTGGCCGGGTCTGTACCGACCTGTTGTAACGACTTGGCCGGGTCTGCACTGACCTGTTGTAACGACTTGGCCGGGTCTGTACTGACCTGTTGTAACGACTTGGCCGGGTCTGTACTGACCTGTTGTAACGACTTGGCCGGGTCTGTACCGACCTGTTGTAACGACTTGGCCGGGTCTGTACCGACCTGTTGTAACGACTTGGCCGGGTCTGTACCGACCTGTTGTAACGACTTGGCCGGGTCTGTACTGACCTGTTGTAACGACTTGGCCGGGTCTGTACCGACCTGTTGTAACGACTTGGCCGGGTCTGTACCGACCTGTTGTAACGACTTGGCCGGGTCTGTACTGACCTGTTGTAACGACTTGGCCGGGTCTGTACCGACCTGTTGTAACGACTTGGCCGGGTCTGTACCGACCTGTTGTAACGACTTGGCCGGGTCTGTACTGACCTGTTGTAACGACTTGGCCGGGTCTGTACTGACCTGTTGTAACGACTTGGCCGGGTCTGTACTGACCTGTTGTAACGACTTGGCCGGGTCTGCACTGACCTGTTGTAACGACTTGGCCGGTGTCCGTGTACGCTCCTGAGTCCTCCGGTCCGGGTGTGTCGGGTCGGGCCGCTTCAGTATGGTGATCTGCGGTGTCGACGGCACGTACTGCGTGCCCTCGCCCTGCACGCGCACCATCAGACGGTCGCGCGGCGCGACAGTGGCGGCGGCCGCCGACCGCTCGCGTGCTAGCCGCTCGGCACGCAGCTGCTCCAGTTGTCGATCCAGCTCCTGCCGACAGGGGGGGCGGACGTCACACACACACATATACGCCAGCCAGAGCACGGGACAGCCGTCACACTCTGCCGGCAGTAAGGCGCGTGTGGTGCGCCGCGAGTGGCTTGGTTATGCTCTGCGGAAGGACTGGCTGCAGGTGGACACCGCCATGAGCTACGTGGAGGTCGGTAAATTGTGGGATGGATCACCTGCACGGATGCACGTTGTGATCAATTGGAGCGCCACTGCGGGGCACGTGGTTGATCCGCTATGCCAGCTATTTTATGCTCATCGATGGTTGGCATCGCTGGTAACGGTGTTGAGGATAGTGGGCAAATGACCCTGCAGTGAATCGCAGTCATTGACTGGCGAGGCAGCCTTCCATAGCCTGCAGGAGTGCGAGAACACCTGCACGAGGCTGCCTGTCGTCATGCCCTGCTCCAGGTGGCCTGCTGATGCAACCGTGAGTGTGCCTGGAACACGCAGCAGGGAAGGACTGGACTGGGACACAGATTGAAGTGATTTTTGGACAGAAACACAGACCACTATGATTTCTAGAGAAACCAGAGGGTGAAACCTGGGCTCAGTCTGTCCATCTTCTGATAAAAAGAATGAAGGCGGTGTACGTCGTCATTCCGTGTTCTGAGTCCTCCAGACTCGGGGCGGTGTCCGTCGTCGTTTTTTACGTGTTACGTTTGATTTGCAATTGCTAGAGCTAATATACTTCGCCAGGACAACAACAACCAACAAATGAGGCGACCAGCGACATGAGCCATAGCGAACTATTTGTTTCTCTCCGTGCTCCCTAAGCTCTACAGAACTTCATCGCAGTTCCTCTGTCAATATCTCCTTTCTCTCCCTCTTTCACTTTCATCCAGTCTATCTCATTATCTCTCTTCTCTCTTCACTTTCAATGAAAGGACAAATGTAGACCTCTAGTAAGCTCTCCCATCTGTTGTGTTCATAGCCTGATATTTTCTTCGACATGTACGCTATTTACACATGTTGGCAACTAGTGTATCGAAAAGAAACATCCGTGGAGCAAGCTGATTACACACGGAATCCGGCCACAAAAGCTGAGATTTAATCTGCATCGACAAGTAGTGTCCAGAAAGGAAATATCACATACCCTTACTTGCGGAAGTACAAATCGCATGGCCAACCGCACAGCTTTCTTGTATATCGATCAATTCAATCACAGACTCACCTCGGCATCCTCTGTCGAGGTTATCAAAAACTATGTGACACAAGGACCAGGCTATGTATTTTCCTTATAAAAAATCGATGACACAGAAGCACAAAAGCATGTGCATAAGCTATGAGCAGCAACTTCAACCATCATGCCACCGACACTTCCAAGTAAACGCAAGGGAGAAAATGTAAACCACACAGCAGGCTTTGTGGCCTAAATGTGGCAAATCAACAAAAACGCATCACCTTGTAGCCACACAAACTCTTCCATGTCACTCAATGTAGTCAAAATCTTCCGGAATCTCAAAGTGCTTATCGATCACCGACTCCTCCATGGCGAACTTGCGCTTGCACCACGTCTTCAGCTTGAACACGTTGTCGGTCCAGCGGTTGGCAGCTTCGATGGCCGTTTGAGCGTCCTTCTTCGTGGTTTCCAAGGTCTCGGGGTCGCAATCCTTGTACTGCACAAGCTCAGCGTCCAGCTGGGCCAGTCGCTTGCGACTGTCGGCCAGCTTCAGCAGCAGCTCGCCCCGCTCTTCGCTCTCCTCGCGGCCCACGGACGCCTCGGTCAGCTGCCGATCGAAAGTGCGCTGCTTCTGCCGCGTCTGCGCCAGCTGAGTCTCCAGGGCGGTCAGCTTGTGCTGGCGCACGCTGACACCCTTGCTGGGAAACGCCCAGAAGTAGACGGACGTACCGATCTTGTCGGTGTCCACCAGGCCGTCGTCCACCAGGCTCTGCACCACCTCCTTCACCGACTGCGACACGACTCCCTTCTCCTTGGGACCGAGCCGCTCCAGCTCTCGCAGCTGGAAAAAGTCCCGCTTCTCGTACAGCAGATCCAGCATGCGGGTGCGCTTCTCCTCGGCGCTCACGCCCTTCCGCTTCGACATCGCCGTCCGCTTCGTGTGGCTATGTCCTCCGAGTCAGTTCCGCATGCACCGCACGAGCTGATGCTACTCAACACAGCCCCGGCGATTCGCTCGTGTCGACGTGCTCCCCTGGTCGGCAACTGATCGCCACACTCGCCACCGATACTCCGCCGAGGTGTCCGGCTCTCCGATGCTACTGCGTTCGTTAGCGGCCGGCCGCCACTGCTTCGCACGGCTGGCGCTGCACAAGGCGGTGATGTGGGCTTCACACGGCTGGCGCTGCACAAGGCAGTGACGTGGGCTTCACACGGCTGGCGCTACAGGAGGCAGTGATGTGGACTTCACTTGGCTGCTGTACGATGCTTCGGCAGAGTGCTGTTCAAATACGCTTGACTGCAGAGCTCAGTACGTTGACCAGCTCGGCACTCTTCTGGACGGAGGAAGCAGAGAAGTCATTCAGCATAGCCTCTGAGATGCATTTTGGTCGTCCAGTGATGTGAAACACAGACACCTGCTTAATTTCGTTCTTAGAATGGCACTGTTGGTCACCGTGGAAAGTGTTAGCATATAACTTCATCATCATCATTTGATGTCATAAAAACTTTCAAGACTTCTTTCACTCATTTTGTGTTTGGCATGCAGTAGACAGAGGTGAGCTATGGTGATGTAAATGTGCTAATCAATGCAAATATTCGAAAACAGAACATGCAAAAAGTGAAGGTACATCAGTGAGTTGTAAGGAAAATGGCATTAAGAAAAAAAGCAGGCAAAAACAATGAACCAATGGAAAGCTTATGGTAAATAACTAAAAATAACTAGCAAATAGACACAAAGCATGATTTTAATTAAGTTTCACCTGTAGCCAGCAGACAGCGATGGCAACAATAATCTGGTACAAAAGGATATGGCATGTGATACCACATCTACCACACTGCCCATAACAATCACATCTCACCCAAATTGGCAAAAGCAGGCACCATCGAATGTTTGCCACACCATCATGTTACATCTTACCAGATCAAGATGCCTTAAAAATGAATTGCAGGTGAGGCACAATGAAATAAACCAGCTGTAGGACTGGTAATCCTGTTCATCATGATTGTTTTCCGAAATAGCAAGACCTCTGTACTATCCTGACTTCCTAGAGAGCATTTTTTTTCTTCCTAACTGCTAGCCAAAACATCTGCACTCACTGACTTTCAGACTCAAATGTCAGCCAATGGTGCACTTATGATTAGCCTAGCTTACAACGCTTTGTCGACATTAGGGATTGCTCACTGGTTCATCTTGCAGTGCATCACTCGGGAGCACCTGAAACCCTGCGTGATCTTGTGACATTGAGAAGTGATGTCAGCTCTCGATCTACGCGATCAACACCGTTTTCAGTAGAGCGCCCACGCCTGAAAACTTCTTTTGCGCAACGCTCTTTCATGTACCGTGCTGCAGTTCTTTGGAACAGTCTCCCCGAGGAAGTTAGGGCCGAGAATATGCGACTGGCTTTTAAGTTTAAGCTGAAGGAGGCGCTGAAAAGAGCTGTACGTGGGAATGTTTGAGTATTGTATGCATGTGTTTTTAATGTTTTAGTAGCCTCCTGTCCCACCCCTTTTTTAAAGCGTTTTTGACATTTGATACTGAGTGTCTCTTGGTACCAATACAAGGATTGATTGATATGACTGTACCTCATAAGTTGTTTTGATATTCATAATTTAGGAAGAGATATATTCGGGATAGCAAGAAAAAATACCTATGCTATACAATGGCACTGCATGCCATATCGCATTATGAATAACCTCTTTGCCTAAAATTGCATTGCGAAATGTTCGTGTATCACGATCCCTTATCGAGAGCATGATCATGATACTTATAAACGAAGTACTGTTAGAAATGAGACAGGAAGAACTCATAAGCACGCATCGAGAAGCAGGATGTCGATACTTCTTGGAGAAGGATGTCAATTGAGTGTTCAGAAAGTGGTATATTCCACCCTATTTCACGAATAATTTAACACTGCTTTAACTCATTATAGATATGGAATGAGCAGCATGCATCACCTTTGTATCAAAATGTGCTTGAGGTTTTGCGCAGCTTCGTCCTGTAATGCACTGGCATAAAATAACTGCTTGGTTCAATACATTCTTTGTTCTCAGGATTAATCCATTCTTCTCCAGAGCAATTGCAAGGTTAACTAGGCTGGTGTGGAATTTTTACTTTCTTCATTTCAGACAGAATAGATCATTTCTAGATGGGGATTATAGTTATATCCATTCGAGGAACGTTTTCCCAAACTAGAACACAATGTGCAGTATTATTTCAGCTTAAGATGTTCACAACATATATTTTACATGTGTTTTACCCCTGCAAAGCAAAAAAGAGGCTAGGCTAAGTTAGGCTAAGTGAGGATTTGTTAAATCTTGAAGATATTTTTTAACAAACTTTTTAGTCAATCTCCTTCAAAGAAAAATGAAATGGAAACACTTAGGCTAGTTTTGCTTAGGTAAGGATAATTGTTTAAAATTTTTCATTTTTGAAGAGAATACAAATTGGTCATGTTTGAAGAAAAAATCACACATTGAACAAATTGGTCATATTTTAAGAAAAAAAATCACACATGGAACAAATTGGTCCTATTTATATTTTTTTTATTACACATTGAGCTGGACTATCGAAGTCCAGCTCGGCACTGGCCCAAATTTGGTAATGCAACAATATGCTAATGGTGGCTCATGGGAGCAGCACAACATATGAAGCACAGCCTATCCATCAGCACCACCCACTAATAAACTCCACCTGGAATTGTGATATTTGTAAAAGGACATCTCCACAAGTGCTTCTTGGTGTGAAAAGATGGTGACCGATGATTACATACTTTATAACATTAAATGACACTTTATTCTACTGTAAGGTCCTATAATTCAAAAACTTATATTGTGCAGATGCATTTTAAATTATTAGCCAGCTCATTTCAGCTTTAACCAATGGCATGACCAAAACACAATGGCTGAATGGCAATGGTATGACCAAAACTATCTTAGCAACCCTTTTGTTAATCTTGATGTGAATGTATTATGATTGGTTACTCTCCCTCTTCCATCAGCATATCAGATTGACCACAATTGAACGCATAGATCAATCAAACACAAGGTTATAGTGCAGATGGCAATGCAACTATTGGTGTAACCATTATCAGGAAATATATTGCTACCAGATAGTACCATATTAAGAATTGAGAACAGAATGTGAACTGACCCCAGAATCTTCTGCTTCTTCCCAGCTCTCTACAACATCAGCTTCCTCGACACTCTGAAACAGATAACAGGGCAGTCACACAATGTGAAGAAGGATTTTACTTTAAACCTGATATGGCACATCAATACAAATATTGTAGAAACATGTATCTGAAAGTGATTTAATATGATGAGACCATTCATTCCTGCAAAGAATGTGACTGAAGTTTATGATTTTTAATGAAAAAGTAGTACACATTTGTGTATCTCTTTCTGAAGAAAAGATGTTAAGCTCAATGTTTAAAAAAGAGAAAAATGCTAAGTTAGGTTAGGTACCATGCAATAGTATGCCAACAACTGAGAACTACTAATTTTCCATGGGAATGACTGGTCACATTGTCTTAATGACATTATTCTGAAATGTGTTTGTACAGCATTATAAAAACATAATTCCCATTTTCTGCATGGGTGCTACATGACTAATGAAGTTGATGCACCCTAAAACCCAAATAACCAACTCCCATGTTGGGCAAAAAGTAAAATGCAATTTAATAAACTAGTTTCAATTGCAATCATGGGCTAAAGTCAATACATCAATACAATGTTGATACAATGTCAATACAATACATCAACTGGAGATAGAAGTTACCAGAAGGATGGTTGTTCTTTGTAGTGTAGTGGTTGTAGTAGTTGAGTTAGCCAGCAATAGATGTTGCCATGGTTGTCACCTCAGCTGAGTGCGGAAACGCCAATACAATTATTATTCAGACTTCCTGAAGTGTGTATGCTGCCGTTCAGCAATCTCGGTGGAACTGAACCAGTGGTTGTGACCCAGTGCCTCTGTCTGTGGTTGCCACCTCAACTAGACTCAGGTGATGAGGACACCAATGACCCAACACCAGGATCCAGTCTGTAAAATGTGACAATCTCAACATAATCTGATTCAGTACAAATCCTCAGTGCAGCTTGTGCAGTCACAGGTAATGGCACCATCCACACTGTTTCGCTGGTGGGCCACAGGATTGGGAAATGTCCTGAGTGGCACAAGTGTTGAATCCAGGACCTTTGATACCCAGAGCTAAACACCTTAACCACTCTGCCATCCCTGCCCTGCAGTATTAGGATAGTGATTATTTGTTGGGTGTATGCGTCAAAATGAGTACAGTATGATGATGGACTTGGCTATGGAAACAATGTCACTTAAAATGATACTGGTGTTCTTCAAAAGGTAAATTTGCACTTGCACATTCATAAACATTGCATAAAAAAACAAATTCTGAGAAATCAGCAATTACCATAAACTGCAAATTAACCTTTAAAAGTACACATTTGTGAATGGAATGAATGATAACATCATTTTAATGATGTTCAGATACATGCTTCATCAATATATTTTCTCATCAATGACATATTGGCCCAGGAATGCAAGCTTCTCAACAATTACAAGTCATCAGTGAAAGCATTTTGGTATTATTTCAGATCAAAGTTACTTTTTATTCTTTGGAAACATTTTTCAAATATGATGTTTTTAATGTGATTAGGATGATGTGACCACTCATTTTCTCTGCAAATGATTGCTTTTCAGTTAGTTATTTGGGCTTTAGGGCGCTTCCAGATTGCTTTTCAGTTAGCAAAGAAATACATAATCATTATCTTCACTTTACAAATATAGCCCATCACTTAAAATTATCCATACCTGGTGTGTCACAGGTGATAAAGAAGAAATTCCACACTCCATGCGCTTGATTTAATACTCTGTAAATTTGGAGATCAAGGTAAAATTTGATTCCTTGGATTTTTTCATACCATGTTTTTTCATATGGTGAAGATGATGTGACCATTGATTTTCTCCGCAAATTATTACTTTTAGGTCAACGGCAGTCAATACAACTGATGACATCATAGGCAAGATATGGAAGAAATGTGATACAATATAAATGGTATTTCATGAGTTAATGCTGAAAACATTTACATACCTTAATGGGATCGTCCGGGCTGTGGCTTGTCTGTTTGTACCTATATGGTGTTGGACTGACCAACACAGCATTCGGACTGCAGCTTATAAAGCTTTGTTTGTTGTTGCTTGTTATTTGGGTTTAAAGGGCGCATCGACTGCAATGGTCATATAGCGCCCATAACAAGTTTATTGGTAAAAACCAGAAGTAAAATCGTGGCAAAACAGTGTCATGCTGAGGTGTAATTCCCCGCATACTGTCTCAGTTAAAACATTTATTCGCAGTCAGCCGTTTAGAGATATGGTATGGGGCGGTCACAGGTGTTACGGTCAGGACGATAGTCTATCCCAAACGTCTCGGCTTACAGGTGGGTACCTCATCACGGGCGACTCAGCGCGGGGACGGGACCTGGGACTCGCTTCGGTCGGTGGTGAAATAGGCATCCGCTTTCGGCTGGTAGGTGGTGTAAGTGGCTGGCCTGTGAATGCGACAGGTGGAGGTGGACCCATTATTTCTCCAGAGGGGCCAAGTGGTGCGCGCGGTACCGACGGTGAGCGTTCTCGCATGCCGAGCCTCGCAGCCATGGAACATTTTCCCACTGCGCCTTTCCCACCAATGTTTGATGCCACACTTGTAGATCTTTCTGCTCGACCTCGCGCTGTCAGGTCCGGAGCTCCACTTCGCACAGGAATTCTCAGTGACGGCAATGAGCTGGTCGATCGGAGAGGTAAAAAAGTCGATGGGGGTGGTAAATTAGGGAATTCTGCGAGAGGTGTTTGAGTGGATGCCACCATGATCGGTTCAGTCACCGGAGTTGCGGTAGCATCAGTTTGGCAGGCGATCGTGCGCTGCTCAGGACGACGTTGTTTTGGGGAACTGAACGAAGTTTCTGTCTGCACAACAGCAGGACAAGACGGTAAAACGTAGTCGGCTGCAACTCCAGTTACTGCCGCCGGGATTTCATCGCCTGAGTTTACCTGGATTATTGCCAGACCACATTCCTTTAGCAGGCCTATCAATTGGCGGGCTGTCATCTTATCCAGAGCATCGTTTCCAGGAGGATCACAGCTCCGTGGTGCAGGTGTAGTAGGTGGCATGTCTGTTCGCTCCTGGGATGACTCGGGTTGAAGGGCATGGGTGGAGCTGGCCACCACGGCCGCATAAGAGCGAGGTGTAGTGGCCGCATTGGTCATTTACCGAGCTTCTCGGAATGACACGCCCCTGTCACACTTCAATCTTATGATACTCTACTCCCGTTTGAAAACCGGGCAGACTCGGTCACGAGCATAATGATCGCCCTTGCAGTTTGGACAGCATAAGGATTCCGATGTGCAAGCGTCCACAGAATGCTCCAAGGAGGCACATCGCAGACATCTCGGCTTTGATCGACAGTGGCGGCTGGTGTGTCCGTACCTGTGACAGGCGAAGCATCTCATCGGGATTGGTCGATAAACGCGGACCCTGACCCTAACATGCCCGATTCTCACATGGGTAGGCTGTGTTTGGGAGTTAAAGGTAAGTACAATGTTGTCCGTGTCGTGTGAAACACCGTCCCTGTTCGTTTTCAGTCTTCTAGCCTCCAGGACACCGAACGCCGCAAGACCGCGCACAATTTCTTCACATGTCACACCCTGTAGGTCATGGCAAGTGATGACACCTCTGGAGCAGTTTTTAGAGTGGTGAGTTTTCACATTTAGGGGCACTGTCCTTTGTACGCGTCTACTATCGATGGTGTACGTAAACGTAAAGAGTGTGGCTTTTAAAGCCCGCCTAGCTTCCTCCGGATCCGACAATTCAGCTTCGATGCCACCATCACCCAATTTGTCGCACCGTACCACTGTACCGAATCGCTCGGTGCCCTCACACCGTTGGAAAGGGCTGAGGTCGGACAGTCTGAGCTCTGAACTAGACAGGATCAAGACAGTTGGGTCGACGAACTTTGGCTCTACTTCGGTTTCACGCTCAGGTGTCTTGTCAGGTCGCGTCGCCCCGACGGGACGAGAATCCATAGAAGGGCAATCCGAGACAGCGTCTAAAACTGGCCTCACGGAGGTGCAGGACAGGGATGTGGAAGACTGGAACGACGAATCGTCCGAGTCAAGACTAGGGCGAGGGTATAGTTGTGTGTCAGGAGAATCCATGGAAGTGTATTGGTTTCAACTCCTCGGGCGCCCCACCACGTAGGGGCCCTACTGGGGGGACGCCTGGGACCCGCAGACGGGAGGACGCCAGGCGTCCGAGGAGCCTTCGCCTGCCCAGGCCGGGGCAGGCGGCGCCTTCGCCCGGCCGGGAGAGAGAGACTCACCACCCCGACCGGGATCCAGCACCGCCCACCCCTTGACCCCAGCCGGCCGGGCCAGCAGACACTGGGAACAATCCCAGGTCCCCGGCCCGAGGCGACCAGCCACTTGACCCGTGTGGGGCCCTACGGGCCCGCCCGCCCCTCCGGGATATCGAGACCAAAGAGGCGTGTTGGTCCCCCGTCACAACTAGCACCGTGCGACGGGGGACCTCAACCTCCAGGACTCCGTCAACCCCGGGGGGCGGGCCGAGGGGGCGCGGCTACCCCGATAAAACGGAGCTGGTGGGCAGGACAGGGGAAGTTGTCCTACCTGCTCTTAGTGGGGAGAGTTGGTGTTGCAGGGCCAGGTGATGGACAAGGACGTTGAGATGGGATGGGCATTGGAATGGGAGCGTATGGATGGAAGGACGAGTGAGGCTGTGGTAACCCGAGAGAGCGCCATTTCTCTAGCCAGCCGAGCAACGAGGCTGACCCCACTGCGGAGTGCTTATAAAGCTTTGATGCTTCAAGAAGGAAAGTATGAATCTTGTGGCTGTGGAAATCCTTTAAAAAAAACATTAATACTGGCAGACCTTGGAACAGTTTGAGCGAATAGCCTCGCTGGGAACATGGAGCGAAACGCTCGCTGGGAAGCCATGTTGTCAGAAAATTATAAACTTGAGTGACTGTTCTCAAAAGAAAGCTTAATAATTATGTGAGATACTGGAGCACAACCCACACACAGTGAAGCTAAACTTACACCGATGCATGACGTATCTTGTGCGTGGCTGCATCTGGTTTGTTTACTGACATTGGCTGATTGTTCTGCTTATAATCAAGAGTTCAAAAATTACACATGAATAGATAAATCATAGACAAAACATAAAATAACCTCACCTGACCAAGCCTAGGATAATGTAGCACAATAAATAAAATATATTATATCATAATATAATCTAACCTAGCCCAGCCTAACCTAACCTAACCTAACCAGAGAACCAGAACCATTCCAAACAAACTTTTTGGCCATGACATAACGTTAAGAGCAGCGCAAGGAACTTTCGGCCTTGATCGAATGCTACAGACATGTCTGGCTGGAAAAATATTCGTTGTTGGGAATAAATATATAATTAAGCCAAAAACATAAGGATTTTTATGTTAGAGTATTGAATTGCATGCATGAAGTGTTGAATTTCTTCTATATCAATCTGTGACATAAAAGACATAAAGACACAAAATATTACAAATATAGCCATCACATAAAATCATCCATACCTGGTGACACACCAGGTATGGATGATTATATGTGATAGGCTATATTTGTAGAGGGAATAGTATGATAGGGTATTTCTTTGCCAAATGAAAAGTGTCATTTGAAAGAAAATGAGTTGTCAAATTTTTTCATGTTAAAATACATGGTATTTAAAAAATACAAAGTATCAAATTTTATCTTGATCTCCAATAATACCCAATACTCCTTCACCTGGAAATCTGATGTTTCTGGCTTAATTCCACATTCATTCCAGACATGGAACATTTGCAACCACATGCCTCCAGAAGCTTCGATCAAGGCCAGAAGTTCCTTGCAATCCTACTAGCATTAATGGCAGTACTAACAATATTCACCAAGATTTGTTGGAGTTGTGGGGAAAAGTTGGTTTGGGACAATTCTGGTTGTTCCAGTTCAGTTAGGTTATGTTAGGTTAGATTATATTGCCATAATATATTATATTAATTATGCTGCATTGTCTTAGACTAGGTTAGGTCAGGTCAGGCTATTATATATTTTTCTATGATTTATCTATTCATATGCAATTCTGCATTCTTGATTGAAGCAGAAAAGTCAGCAGATAAGCCACATGCAGCCATGCATATTAGTGTAAGGATGGCTTGGCTTTGTACCAGTTGCACTCCAGTACCTCACAATATTATTAAGCACCCTTTTGAGGACAATCGCACCAGTTTATAATTTTTCAACAAAATGGTGTTATTCCCAGTGAGGATATTTGCCCACATTGTTCCAGGGTGTGCCAGTACTTGTTTTTGAAGGAATCTCATGGCCACAAGATGCATAATTTCCTTCTCAAAGCACTGAAGCTTTATAAGCCACAGTCTGAGTGTGATGCTAGTCAGTCAGATACCATGGAGGTACAAATGTATGAGCCATAGCCCAGACCATCCCATTAAGGTATGTAAATGTTTGCAGCATTAAGGCCAAATACCGGAGAACTGCCGTGGGGAGGCAGTTTGATACAAAGGCCTCACAGTGGGAAACAGGCAGCTGACAGTCAGTCAGCAGCCTATCTGACCAGGAGTTCATCCACCTGGCCAAGGCCATCTCCAAGAATCCCCTGGTCCATACCAATCTTAATAGTGGACAATTTCAACTGGTCAGGCCCTGTCGAAGGTGTGGTGCCTTTGCTGAAACTCAGGCCCATGCCCTCAACGGGTGCAGTGAACTGCCAGCTGCATACATTAGGTGTCACAACTGGCTACATCACAATGTGGAGAACTTGTGGCACTGAGGTACTCATCACTCAGTCCACTGAGAACCTGCAATCAAAGTAGGCAGTGAAACCTTCCACCCAGATACAATTCTGGTGATGGTAGGGTGGAGGGGTAATCTTCAAGTATTACCCCTCATGTTTGGTTTATATCAACAATGCATCCGAATCACAGTCAGCTGACTGCCAGTACAGAACGTCAAACGTACAGAAACACCACTTCCATACGAGTGCACTGAATGATCCCAGGGCATCACCAGGAATATTTATAAGGGGGTCGATATGGACTTATTCCATGGGCATCAGGAACAAATTTATGTCTATGAAGCAGTTGTGGAGGTATATATTCAGGGCTTCACAGGACATTTTCCTTCGATGGGTGGTGGCTGAGATGGCACTAGATACAGCACAAGGAATTTCCTGCTAGGGGAGGGTGTGCAGATTCTATTTCACGATGGTGAAAACCTAACCTAACCTAACCCTTATAAATATTCCTGGTGATGCCCTTGGGCCATTCAGTGCACCCAACTGGGGGTGTCTCGGTACGTTTGAGTGACGTCACCAACAGCTGACTGGAAGTCAGCTGATGACGGCTTGGATACATTGTTGAGATAAAGGAAGTCTGAGGGGTAATACTTGAAGAATACCGGGTGGAGGTTGGCAGTTGTGGCACTTCACTGTCCCCTATGATTATGATGCCAACCTCTTGTGCATCTCCCTTGGGATTACCCAGAAGAGA